>JAQZBX010059477.1:0-17515 GCA_029593785.1 Cabassous unicinctus
TATATATTTTTAAGGTGCTTAGATTACCTAATTATTACTCAGAAATTACAAGGATTCCCATGTTCCCCACCTCCCACACCTCTTACAACTCTAAGCCAAACTCAGCATTTGAATGCATTACCTTCCCCCCAACGTGGGACATGACTCCTGGGGATGAGCCTCACTAGCAATGAGGGATTAATAACAAGTGCCAACTGGCAACATGAATGGAAAAAAAACTTGAATAAAAGGGGGAAAGAGTAAAGAGAAATGAGTTTATGTGGCTAAGACACTTCAAAGAGAGTCGGGAGGTCATCCCAGAGGTAATGCTTATGCATACCTCAGTAGGATCTCATAGAACACCAAAGTGGATATCACCCCACACAGAGGGGCTCCTGAGGGCTCTGGAGACACCCAGGTCCTATATAAGTGGGGATAGCCCCAGAGATTGATGCCTTATTAGTGGGCTCCTCTTTAGAATCTGTGCTCCTGAGAGTGACAGAGTCGGACTCAAATAAGTCCTCCCTGCACATGGTCCATCAGTCCCTTCTATTCAAACCTATATGTGATGCTTGAGTTTTTAGGTGTACCTCCAGAGACTGGAGCCTCTGGTCTACCTATGTGCCAGCTGTGCCTGCAATTTCGGTGCAGCTGCAACCCATACCCTATAGCTCAATGTACTCATCCAAGTCACCTGGCAAGGAGACAACTATGGGCAACGGCCATCCCAGGGAATGGAGAGGGCCTGCAGCTGCAGGCAGGATAATTCCATCCACTGTATCCATGGAATATAAACCTTCTCTCACTTGGAGGTGGAGTGGACATCACCATTCCAAAACCCCCAGGACTGGGGGAAGAGCTATGGACTAGAATGGACTTGGTGGTGTTCTGTTGTATATTGTGATTCAAAAAATGAAAGAAATTGTAACAATGAGGTGGAGACGGTGGCCACAGGACATTTTTGGGGCAGGGAGGGGAGAGACAGTTGAAATACAGGGGCTTTTTTGGGACTTGGGGTTTGTCATGAGTGGCATTGTGGCAACAGATGTAGGCCATTTTACACCAGCGTATACAACACAGAACTGTGTGGGAGAGAGGGTGGTCTATGATGTAAATGTGGTCTATGCTTGGTGGCAAAGCCCCAGGATGTGTATATCTATTGTGGGTGATGTCCCACACTGATAAATTTATTTTTAAATGAGCTTTTGATTATATAAATGATACAGTGAAAATATAGGGGTACCCCACCCCCTCTCACACTTTTCCTCATTTACAACATCTTTCATTCGTGTGATATATTTGTTACAATTGAAGCATTACTACTAAGCATAGTCTACAGTTTACACATGCACCACAGTGTTTTTTAGGTTTTGACAAAATGTATAATGGTTCGTATCCATCATTGCAATATCACACAGAACAATTCCAATGTCCCAAAAAATACCCTATGCTACACCTATTCTTCCCTCTCCATCCTCTCAGAACCTCTGGGGACCACTGTCTCTATATCAATGTTACAAGTTATTCCATTACTAAAATAATAAGTCTATCTTATTCATTATACCCTTATGTTTGTGCAATTCCTCAGTCTGAGGATTTGGGTATGGTGATGCCCATTCTGCTTCTGATTGAGAGGGGACATAGATCTTATGTGGCAGATGTTTGGAAATATCTTGCTTGCAGTTGTAGATTCAATCTGTTTTTTGGAGATGGACATTGTCCATCATCATTCTTTTGTTCATTTTCTGGGTGAGTCCAATGAACTGGAGATTAGGGGTTGGCTGTAACTCTGCTGAGATAAAGGGCTCAACCAGTATATGAACGTGTGAAACTTTACACTTCTGGGACATTTATTTAATAGGTATGGTGCTAATTATAAGTTGAAATAAATAGGACAGAATAACCATGTATAGGAAAATTATAAATAGTCTAACTCTGATACAGTGGAGAGATAGGTTATCATATATTCCAAGGTAAGACTTACTGACATGGTGTCAATTTCTGATACTTTGCATCAGCACCCCTTTGGCAGAGTGATACATTTGAATAGAATAATAATAGTGTTTATGGGAATGAAAGACAAAATAGGTGAGATTAAAAACAAATTTGAGGCATATTACAGCAGACTCAATTGATGATTTTAGAAGAAAGAATGTGATATAGAAGAAATTACAGCTGAAATTGAAGAAAGAGATTAAAAATTGCAAACAACTGACCAGGGACTCAGGGAGTTGAATGATAACATGAAACATAACAACACATGTGCCATGGGAGTTCCAGGAGAAGAGAAGGGTAAAGGGTCAGAAAGAGTATTTGAGGAAATAATGACAGAAAATTTCCCAACATTCATGAAAGAAATTAATATACTTGTCCAAGAAGTGCATCATACTGCAAGCAGAATAAATTTGTATAGACCTATTCAAAGACACATATTACTAAATGTCAAATGCTAAAGAAAAAGAGAAAATTTTGAAAGCAGCAAGAGAGAAGCAAACCATCACATACAAAGGATGTCCAGTAAGACTTAGTGCAGATATCACTTCGAAAACCATGGGTGGTGGGTGGTGGAGGAGAAGAATATGGTATGATATAATTAACATACTGAAAGAGAAAAAAAATGCAGGCCAAGAATTCTTTATCTAGTAAATTTTTCTTTCTGATATGAAGGTGAGTTTAAAACATTTGTAAATAAACAGAAAATTTGAGTTTTCCTAAAAAGGAATCCAACTGTGCAGGAAACACTAAAGGGGGCCCTGCAGCCCAAGAGAAAAAGACAAGAGGGAGAAGATAGGAGAAGAGTGTAGAAGGCAAGACTATCAAAACAGATAACCAAAAGGGAAAAATGACGGATGAAAATAAGATATGATATATGAAAGCCAATCAATAAAGAAGGTAAATAATGCATTTACAGGAATATCATTGAATGTGAATGGATTAAACTCTCCAATCAAAAGATACAGGCTGACAGAATGGGTAAAAACTATGAACCACTCATATCCTGTCTACCAGTGACTCACCTTAGATCCAGAAATACAAAGCAGCTGAAAGTGAAAGTTTGGATAAAGATATTTCATGCAAACGGCAACCAAAAAAGACAGGGGTAGCTATACTAATATCGGTCAAAATAGATTTTAAATGCAAAAAGTTATAAGAGATACAGAAAGCCATTATATATTAATAAAAGATAAAATCCACCAGGAAGGAGTAAGAGTCATAAATATTTATGCACCTAATCAGGGTGCCCCAATACACATAAGCCAAACTCTGGTAAAACTGGAGTGAGATAGAGACAACTCTACGATAATTCTTGGAGATTGCAACACAACGCTCACATCATTAAAACAATGAGACAAGAGCAACAAAGAAACAGAGAACTTGAACAATATGATAAATGAAATAGACCAAACAGACAAATACAGAATGTCACATCTCAAATTTGTGAGGAATACATTCTTCTCAAATTCTCATGGATCTTTATTCAGTATAGAGCATATGTTGGGTCTCAATCCAGGTCTGAATATATATAAAAAGATTGAAATTATACAAAGCACTTTCACAGAGCATAATGAAATGAAGCTGCAAATCAATAATAGGCAGGAAAGAGGAATTTAAAAATTGTGTGGAGGCCAAACAACACATTCCTAAACAATCAGTGGGTCAAATAAGAAATAGTAAGAGAAATTATTAGATATCTCAAGATGAATGAAAATGAGAGAACAAATTGTCAAAAATTATGGGATATCATGAAGGCAGTGCTCTGGGAAATTTATAGCCCTAAATGCCTATATTAAAAAGAAGAAAGAGCTAAAATAAAAGACCTAATTGAGCACCTGAACTAGAAAAAGAACAGCCAACACAACTCAAAGAAAGCAGAAGGAAAGAAATAATAGAGATTAGAGTAGAAATAAATGAAATTTAGAACAAAAATAAATAGAGAAAATCAACAAAACCAAAAGCTGGTTCTTTGAGAAGATCAATAAAATTGACAAACCCTTTCCTATACAAACAAAGAAAAAAGGAAAAGATGCTAATGAATAAAATCAGAATTGAAAGGGAGAAAGTTATAATTGAACCCACAGAAATAACCGGGATCATAAGAGGATGTTATGAGAAACTGTATGCTAACAATTTAGACAACCTAGTTGAAATGGACGAATGCCTAGAACTTCACTGAAACCTACATTGACTCTGCAAAAACTACCAGAACTCAATAAAGCAATCACATTTAAAGAGACTGAATCATCAACAAAAATCTTCCTACAAAGAAAAGTCCAGGATCAGATGATTTCACAGGTGAATTCTACAAAGCATTTTGAGAATAATTAAAACCAATCCTATTTAAACTCTTCCAAAAAATTGAAGAGGTGGGGAAACTACCCAACATATTTTATGGAGCCAACATTACCCTATTACAAAGCAAGAAAAGACACTACAAGAAAAGAAAATTACAGACCAATATCTCCAATGAACATAAATGCAAATTTCTCAGCAAAGTACTTGGAAAAGAATCCAACTAAGAATTACACTCCATGATCAAGTGGAATTTACTCCTTGTATGCAAATACAGTTCAACACAAGAAAATCAATTAATGTGATATACCACAATAACAAATTGAAGGGAAAAAACACATGATCATCTTGATTGATGCAGAAGTGCATTAAACAAAAACCAGCATCCTTTCTTGATTAAAAAAAAAAACAACACTTCTAATGATAGGAATAGAAAGAAAGTTCCTCAATATGATAAAGGATATGTAAGAAAAATGCAGAGACAACATCATACTCAATGGGGAAGAGTTGAAAGCATTCCCTCTAAGATCAGGAACAAGACAAGGATGCCCAATGCCCCCACAATTATTTAACTTGTGCTAGAAGTTTCTAGTTCCAAATATCTGTGTAAAAACATATTTGAGCTAATAAACAGGTTCAGGAAAGTGGCTGGATAGAAGATCAACATGCAAAAATCGTATTGAAAAATCAGGAAGGAAATCAGGAAAAAATTCCACTTGCTGTAGCGAGAAAAAGTTTCAAATACCTGTGAATCAATTTAACTAAAGACGTAAATGACCTGTATCCAGAAAACTGCAAAACATTCCTAATAAAAATCAAAGAACATCTAAATAAATGGAATATAATTTCATGTTCATGGATTGGAAAACCATATATTGTGAAGATGTCAATCTTACCAAAACTGATTTATAGACTCCATGTAAGACCAAACAAAATTCCAACAGCCTATTTTATAGAAATAGAAAAGGTAATTGCCAAATATCTTTGTAAGGGAATTGGGATGCAAAGAGCCAAAGACATCCTAAAAAAGAAGGACAAAATAGGAGGTCTCTCACTGTCTGACCTTGAAACATCTTGCAAAGTAACAGGATAAAAACAGCATGGCATTGGCATAAATATAGATACATTGATCAATGGATTGAAACTGAGAGTTCAAAAACAGACTCTCATGTCTACTTCCAACTGGTTTTTGACAAGCCTACCAAGTCCACCTTACTGGGATAATATAGATTCTTCAAAAATTGGTGCTGGGAGAACTGGATATCCATAACCAAAGGAATGAAAGAAGACTCCTGTCTCACTCCCTGTACGAGAATCAACTCCAAATGGATCAATGACCTAAATACAAAATCCAAGACCATGAATCAACTAGAAGAAAATGTAGGGAAACATCTTCAAGATCTGGAAGGTGTGGGACTATTAAACCTTATACCCAAATCTCAACAAAAAAAGAAAAAAAGTGGATAAATGGCATTTCCTAAAATTAAACACTTTTACACCTCAAAAGACTTTGTCAATAGAGTGGGAATGCAGTGGACTCAATGGTAGAAAATATTTTGGAATGATATATCTGAAAAGTATTTAATTTCCATGATATATAAAGAAATTGTACAACTCAACAATAAGAAGACAAATGACTCAATTAAAAAATGGACAAAAAACTTGAAGAGACATTTGTCCAAAGAAGATATACAATGGTGAAAAAACACAAGAAAAAATGTTCAACATCACTAGATATTAGGGAAATGCAAAACAAAGCTACAATGAGATATCATTTCACACCAATTAGAATGAACACAATTAAAAAGACGGAAAACTACAAGTGTTGGAGATGATGTGGAGAGGTAGGAACTATTATTTACTGTGGTTTGGAAGATAGAAATGTACAGACACTGTGGAAGCCTGTTTGGCAGTTCATAAGGAATTTGAAAATTGATTTTGTCATGTGACCCAGCAATACCACTATTAGATATATACCCAGAAGAACTGAGAGCAGTGACATAAACAGCCATCTGCACCCTAATGTTCATGGTGGAATTATTCACAATAGCCAAAATATAGAAACAAACTTGGTGTCCATCAACTGAAGAATGGATGAACAAAATTGTGTAAATTCAGAGAGTTAATAAGTAGAATATAGGACCCCAGAAAATGGAATGAAGTTAGAGAATGGAAAGCTGAGGTATAGTCTGTGAAGAATTGGTAACAACGTTGCTTGTAAATCTTTGGAAATGAATATAAATGATGAAAGCATATCATAGTGTTTGTAACTAGGAGTGCTAATATATGGATATAATAGTGGTTGAAAGGGAAATGATATGGTCATGTATAATACCAGAAGGAACTCTAAAAAATGTAACATGAGACTGTATAGCATTGCAAAACCTCATGTAAAATATGAATATAAGTAATATTACATATATAATACTGTTTTTCTTTGAAACAGAACAAATAAATATTAATGTTATAAGATGTTAATATCAGGCAAGAATACAACTATGGACAGTAACGTATTGTAATATATTAGTAATCTGTCATTAACAGTAAAAAAGGCAATATACTAAGTGAAAGAATCTAGATAAAGGGTACTAAATATTTTTCTCTCCATCTATAGAAAATATAATACAAATGAATTGGAGAAAGAAATAGAACAGCAGCTATACATGGCAGGGGAAGGATAGAAAGATTCAGAGGTGATTATTAAGGGGTAGAGTTTTTTGTTTGAGGATTTTTGTTTTGTTTTGTTTGTTATTATTCTTTCTATTATTGTAGAAATGAAAACAAGCTAATAATGATTGAAGTGATGAATCCACATCTCCATGATTATACCACATATCATTGATGTTACATTTTCGATGGACTGTATATTTTATGAATATGTATCAATAAATTTGATTAAAAATATATCTAATAGAAATAAAATATGCAAAAATATTATGAGTATGCTGATTCATAATAATGAATATATAATGAAGAAAAATATATTCCTGGATATTGAGGAATGTTGAACTAATGTTCTCAGAGAAACAATTCACTGAA
Organism: Cabassous unicinctus; assembly: GCA_029593785.1. Lineage (NCBI taxonomy): Eukaryota > Metazoa > Chordata > Mammalia > Cingulata > Chlamyphoridae > Cabassous > Cabassous unicinctus. The sequence goes on from JAQZBX010059477.1 coordinate 7,309, forward strand.
ACAAATTTTCTGCTTTACTTATCAGAGAAGTGATTATAGAGAGAAAATCATTACATATTAATCACCCAATCTGATTGATGTTTTCATTCATCCAGGTATCTGTCCATTCCGATGACTATCCAGAATAATGTATTTTAGCCCTTGGATTTGAGTAGTTATCCTCAATTTGTTTTTTATTTTATTGCTTTAGAGTTTGGGATTAATTTGCAAATCCTTGCAGAACTTCCTATTCTTATTTCTGGCTCCTTTTGGTTTCCATTCAATAATGCAGCTCTACCAACCTTCATTTAGTTCTTTGGGTAGCCCAGGATATTTTTCAGTTTATGGTTACCACACATAAAATTCTTTCTTCCTCTAATTTTCTTACTACCCTATATCATATCTATCAATCCAAAACTTGTGCATTCCTGTGATTTGAATTAATAATCAGTTCTTCTATAAACATTGCCAGATTCTCTGGTATGGTAGCTCCCTGTCTATGCCAAGTTGATTAACTTTAATTATTATATTTATAGCATTTATAACACTTCCATTATTTTGTGTTACCAGTTTTCCCATCTAAACCAAGCAGTCAAGGGGATCTACAATATGTTCATTTTATTCATGTTATATCACTTCTTAGGGGCACCAAACAACTGGCTACTCCCTTTTCATGTCCCTGGAGGAGAAAAGGGTATAAAATGGGGGAGGCCAAGGAGTGGAAAATACTGGGTCGAAGTGGGGATAAGTGTTTCAATGATGGTCCCTCAATAATTAAGATTCTGAATGGAGGTACCTAGGCTCCAACTGAAGATATGCATATGAATTTGGCTGTCCCAGGAGGTCTTATTCTGGAGGAAAACTCCTTCCAGAAAATTGCAACACACTGGCTGTGTAACCATGTCTGATAGGGGGAGAGTAGCTTCACTCCATGAGTCCTGCTAGTCAAAGCCTTGCAATTGCCTATGGTCAGGCCAGAAAGATCACACATAAGAATTATCCCTGGAGCCAGAATCCCTTGTTTCTTCAGGGCCCAAGTGAGAAGCATAGACAACTCAATCAGGGACTTGAATGTGCCAGACATTGAGGGGCTTTGACTATAAGCATTTAATTAGTCAGAGGTAGCAGCAACTAAACCTATGATTAAAGTCAGTCCAAGTAGGACAGTCAGGCCTATGTGGAAAAGTAAACATATTCATGATGCCTAGATATTGCCATACCACTAAACAATGTCCCATATCCCATTAGGACATGCTCTAAAGGGCCAGAAGGAATTCCAACAAGCCTTATAATGGACAGTTCTACTTTGCCAGTTTCATTGATCCAGGTAGAACAAGAGCTGCTAATAGCACAGAAAGATTCTTGGCTGGCCAGTGGAAAATTGTGAGCTATTCAGCTATACAGCATTGTACAGGCCAAGGAGTTGAAGCTGGCCGGTTGTGCCTCCAAAGCTGAGGAAATATCTTTAATAATCTCAGCAAAGCTTAATGACAGGTTCCACTCAAACTTTTCTATTTGGATGACCCTGACAGTGGTAACACCACAAAATCTATTAAGGATAGGGCAAATGAAGGGAGAAGAAGTCCATTATTCTCATGGTGAAAATAGCTCCAATAATGGTTCTTGACCCCCTTTTCCAAATATTCTAGTTATCCCTGTTTTAAAAGTAGTGAGTTGGTATTCAAGGAGACATTTCATTCCTGAGCTATCAGAGTCCAGAGTGACATTGCATCAGGTACAGATTAATAAGGTTAGGGTAATTCAGGTACTAGAAAATTCTGTGGTTAGATAAATGTCAATTTATTATTCAATGTCACAGTGGTTATGTGTTTATCTGTAAGATTTTGGCAGTGGGTGACATATCTCATTGGTGGCAAGTACCTGGAATAAGAATACCAACCACCTTGGTGAGCAAGGAATCACACAGGCTAGTCCCTGTGAGTGAGTGAAGAAAAGATAGATTCTCCTCTCCCCTCTTCCATATTGTGGGTCACATACCTGAAGATGCTTATGTCCTTTTCATTGCTGTGACTTCTCCCTACCAACTGCAATGGGCAAGAACAGTGCACTTATCCCTCTACCAGGGAAAAGACCTCAAATCTTTTGGCATGAATCCTATTGTGGTTGTATAAAATTTTCCATTCTATGTACTGATACCCAGTATTTGACTATTGGGGAAAAGTCACAAGACCCCCTGAAGTAAAAATTTGAGTAGGAGACCTCAAATTGAGAGCCATTGTTTTCAAGGTCTTTGTAGGCAAATATCCATGCTCTGTACCCAGGGTGAAAAATATAGTAGGTTACTTTTTCCACCTATTGCTGTTTGATAGCTATCATGGTCTAACAGCTATTTCAGTCTTCGGGAAGGGGTCAGAATGAATGGAAGATACTTGCAAGACCCCACAGGGACTGAGGTATCAATAATTATAAAAGAAGCATATATAATGAAAGGGACAGCTTGATCAAACATGTGGCACATGTGTACCTGTTTGGGAATTGCTGCATTTATACTTCAGACTTCTCACTTTATATTTGTAGCCCAAGCTGGGATTATCATGTCCCCTACCATCAGACATTTAAGCGTATTAATTAAATGTCCATTAAAGAGCTCAAACACCACTGTGGCTTAGGGAGTCCTTTATATGACTTTTAATTGTGTCCATTGATGTATACCTTAAGCTGAAAACCCAGAGACATTTTCATATGCAATGTGCTCAGAAAACCAAAAGAGTAAACAAATGTAGTCTTGCAGGACCTAGATAGTATGGGTCAAGTCAGTGGAATGTTAAGCCAAACCAAAAGGAAATGTCAACTGCAGGCAGGGTCCAACAAAATGCACTGGATATGATGAGAAGCCAAACATACTCCATGATCAGAATTTCCTCAAGCATTGGCTAGTGGGAAGAGTCCCTGGCCAATAATTTTAGTAGCTATCACAAATTTTCCATGTGTTTCATTGTCTTCTGTTGACAGTGGCAATCTGTGAATGTAGACAAAGTGTAGGATGGTGTCTGAATTCCTATACGGGCATCTTCTCATGTATCCAAGAGATACATTTCTTTGCTCTGGGGTGAGTAATAATTAGATTCCTTATTTTACCAACAAGCATGGTCTTCCCTTTGGTTATGTCCCCCTTTGAATGTGTAGGGGCCTTTCTGGTGAGCATTCATACACATTAAAAAGCTTTTTAGAAGTAGAGCCAATTTTGATTCAGATGTCTTGTTCCCTAAGGGGAGTGACTGTTTTAAATGCCAGTCTGAGGCTAGCCAGTGGCCTGGCTGAATGTTTAAGCCATTAGCCACAGGCCATGATTCAGGTAAGTGTGAAGACTTTCAATGCAGCAATTCCTATCAGATCTTAGAATCAAAGGTGTCTGGGAATGCACACAGACAATAGACATATATAGTAATAATACATTCTGTAGTGGGGGATATTAAATCCAAATCTAGAGAGCATTGTCTGCTTCCCCCTCATCTGGGATTCCAGAATCCACCTGGGCACCAGTATCCAAAAGGTCCAAGTAGTACAAATCTCCCCTGTTTCCCCATGAACCCTGACTGTGGCATAAGGCCTCCAAAATCCCATGTGGACAAAGGGACTTCAGACTAACCAAATATTCAAGGTCAAATTTAGCAGGGTTCTCCACTTTATTCTCAGGCTCATTGGGAGTAATAGAACTAATTATACTTGTGCTAGTCATAGAGGACATCATTGAGCAAATACTAGCAAGATCCCTGGGGCATTTTTTCAGAAATGGAAAAGCCAATTATCAAATATTTTTAGAAGTGTAAGGGGCCCTGAATAGCTAAAAATGTATTTAAAAATAATAATGATGTTGGAAGACTCTCACTTCCTGACTTTAAAGCATATATATTACTTAGTTACAGTGGTAAAAATAGCATTGTACTGGCATAAAGACAGACACATTGACCAATGGAACCAAATTGAGAACTAAGAAATTGACCCTCACATCTTCCATCAAGTGATTTTTGACAAGGCTGTCAAGCTACCCCAGCTGAGCCAGAATTGTCTATTCAACAAATAGTGTTGGTAGAACTGGTTATCCATAACCAAAAGAAAAAAAGTGGACCGTTATCTCACACCTTATACAAAAATTTATTCAAAATGGATCAAGAACCTAAATATAAAAGTGACTACCACAAAATTCCTAGAAAAATATGTAGGAAAACATCTTCATGTCTCATGGCAAACAGTGGTTTTTTAAATCTTACACCCAAAGCACAAGCCACAAAAGAAAAAATAGATAAATTTATCTCCTCAAAATTAAACACTTTTGCACCTCAAAGGACTTTCTCAAAAGAATGAAAAGGTGGCCCACTCAATTGGAGAATATATTTGGAAATCACATATCCAATTAGGGTTTAGTATCCATGATATACAAAGATCCTACAACTCAGCAAAAAAAAGACAAAAAAAACCTGATTGAAAAATGGGCAAAAGACTTAAACAGAAAACTGTCCAAAGAAGAAATACAAATCATAAAAAAAAAACATGAAAAAATGTTCAAAATCAGTAGTGATTAGGGAAACACAAAAGAAAACTGCAATGAGATAGCACTTCACACCTATTAGTATAGCCACTGTGAAAAAGTCAGAAAACTACAACTGTTAGAGAGCATGTGGAGAGATTGGAATGCTTATTCACTGTTGGTGGGAATGTAGAATGGTACAGCCAGTCTGAAAGACTGTTTGGCAAGTCCTAAGGAAATTGATTACAGACTGGCCATGAAACCTGGCAATACCACTACTAGGTACATACCCAGAAGAACTGAGAGCAGTGACACAAACAGACATTTGCATACCAATGTTCATAACACTGTTACTCACCATTGCCAAAAGATGGAAACAACCCAGGTGTCCATCTACCAAAGAATGGATAAACAAATTGTGGTGTATACAAATGATGGAATACTATTTCAGCTGTAAAATGAAATGAAGTTGTGAAGAAGCATATAACAACATGGATCAACCAGGAGGACACAATGTTGAGTGAAGCAAGCCAAGCACGAAAGACAAATATTGTATGATTGTGCTATTTTGAACTAAATGTATTGTCTAAACTCATGGAGTTAAAATTTAGAATATAGGGCACTAGAAAATAGAATGGGGGTAAAGAATGAAAAGCTGAGGATTAATTTGTTCAGAATTTGTTAACAGGTTGCTTATTCATCTTTGGAAATGAATAGAAATGTTGAAAACACATCACAGTGCTTGTAAATAGCAGAACTATTTTACGAGTAGGAGAGTGATTGAAGGGGAAAGACTGAGGACATGTTCAATTGACCAATCTTTTTACTGAGCCAATATGTCCAGCTGCCTGGTATTAAGATGGTCAATTATAACAAAGAGTCAAACTAAAACTAACAATAAAACTTTGTACACCTATGCCAGTGCAATCAAGAGGCAAATGATAAAAGGCAATTATTCTCTGTTTCTTGGTGCACTGAGCAGGGTCAGATGACAGACAATGCAAATGGGGAAATTTGGTTCACTGTCAAGGAGCCTTGATCAAAAACCTTCTGCCTTTTTTACTGACTGGGGAGGCAAGGTAGATGGAAAGACAGAGAGAAGAGCTAAGAATAGAGAAGTACTCAGAGTGGGGAAGATTGACTCAGCCAAAGTCCCCCAATTAGGAGGTCTTGGCTGTGGCACCAGGGAACTATCTCAGACATGGCCTCAGATAAGAAGTCACCTACATGGAGGCACCTACACTAAAATGCAAATATGTGTATATGCATGACTGAAAGAGGTGTTCCTGAGTATATGATTGGAACTCTCTTCAGAAAACTGTTATGCACTGACTATCCAACATCCCTGATGTGGGGAGGGCAGCATTCTCTCATGAGGCTGTGAGCAAAGCTTTGCAATTTCCTACAGTCAGGGCTGAATGATTACAAATAAGATTTTAGCCAAGAGCCAGGTTCCTCAATTATTAACATATTTATAATATATAATAATTTAGCTATTTCATTCAAATATTGGCTATTATTTGTAAGCTCACCTTATAATTGCAATTTTTGTCATATAATTAGCTGCATATGAATTACTAATTCTTACAAATTGAAACATCATTATGAGGATACTTTTGTTATCCCTTAGTTTCTTTTCTTTATCTCTATATGACAGAGATGTTCTATATAATGTTTATATTTCCACATATTTTGGGGTTCACAATTAATTTTATTTTTTTAATAAGCTTTTAAAAATAAATTCTTCTTACAATTGACAGGTTTTTATGCTTACATGCATTATTTTTGTTCAATGTTGAATTTTATTGACAGCATTTCATAATGGTATACTTAAAATTTCATTAATACATTCAGTTTTAAATCTTATTTAATACTGATATACTTCTTTCACCACAAATTCTACTTTATTGCCTGCTGTTGCACTATTTTAAGTTTAAATGGGTATATCAGATAATTGACTTGTGAAATCATGATAAAATTCAGAGATCACCCTTAGTATCAAATTTTTGTTTGTTTGCAAACATAAAACGAATTAAGAGTCACTTGTGAAGAAGGAAGATATCTAAGATGTCTAGAGCAATGTTTCTGTCATTCTTGCCACAGCATTAAAATCCTTTCAGCCCTGTTTAACATATGAGGTTTCTGGGCAATCAAAGCACTGACATAGACTGCAATATTTTAGATAAGAAGCATATTTCTATTTTTGTCATGCTGTTAAGAAACTTGCATCACATTTTCAAGGGAGTCATATGCCATAAATCCAGAGAATCCTTTGTTGTTACTGAAAGCAATCCTTGAAAATTAGGTATATTACACCAGGAGCAAAATTGTAAAAGATGCCTGTCATTAGCTTGTTCATAAGATTGAGGACGTTTTTTACAATTCCTTATTGATTATTGTTCTATTTTGAAGAGGTGTTTCAATTTAGTAAATATTTTTCTCCATCAATTGGGTTGACCATGATTTTTCTCACACACAGGTAAATATTTGATATAAATAGTTGATTTTGAGGAAAAACACAACATTGCAATCCTAGAGTAAGTAAGCCCCACTAATGCATTATGTGTCAATTTTTTAAATTTATGTATTAATTTATTTTTAAAGAAGGTTTAGCTTACATAAATGTTACATGAAAAATATAAGTGATTCTCATATGACCCACTCCCTCCCTCTCCCACACTTTCCCACATAAACAACATCTTTTGTTAGTGTGGTACATTTGTTAGAATTGATTAACACTTACTGAAGCACTGCTACTAACCCTGGACTATAGTTTACACTCTATCCGAGACAATTTTATAGGTTATGACAAAATGTATAATGGCCTTATCCATTAATGCAATGTCATGCAGGTCAATTTCAATGTCTGAAAAATTTCCCTATGTGACACCCATTTTTCCCTTTCCCTTCCTCAGAACCTCTGCTAGCTACTGTCTTTATTCCAATGATAAATGTTCTTCCATTGCTATAATAATGTCCATAATAAAATAATAATAAGTCTACATTAGTCCATTGTTCAATCTCCAAACTTAAGGATGTTAGGATAGGGATGCCAACTCTGTTTCTAACTGAGAGGGGGCTTAAATCCCATAATGCAGATGGATGGAACTATGTTGCTTGCAGTTGCAGACTCTCTGTTTCTTGGGATGGACATTGTCTAGCATCATCTCCTTGTTAGTTGTGTTGGGTGAGTCTAATGAAATGAACAGTAAGTCTGGCAACTTTATGGAGATTCAGGGTTCAACTGGCACATAAACAGACCAAAGATTCAAGTCTCTGGGACATACATTTAACAAGAAAAGTGTTAATTATAGGTTGAAATAAGAGGCGCAGAGGAGTCATGTGTAGGGAAATTATAAATGAGTCTAACTCTGTAACATTGGGGAGAAGAAATTCCAAAATAAGGTCCAATGACAGGGTGCTGAAATCCTGAGCTTGTCTGTCCTGCTTATAGTGTCTAGATTTCTCTAGAACCCTCAGGAGCCCCATTGTTTCAGGCACTGTTTACTGTGGCAGTCAAAGAGATCCTCCTAATATATGCATAAGCGTAACCTATGGCTGACCTCCAGACTCACTTTGAAATCTCTTAGTTATAAAAGTTATTTGTATTTAATATTTTCCCTTTTTGTTCAAGGTTTTTTTCCAAATAAATCACTAGTTGGTGTTTGGTAATAATCCTTCACTGCAAGGGAGGCTTATTCCTGAGAGTCATGTCCCATACTGGTGGCACGGGGAGGGAGAGGGAGTGCATTTATATGCTGAATTTGTCTTAGAGAGAGGCCACATTTGAGCAACAAGGAGGTTTTCAGGAAGTATCTCTTAGGCAGTATATAATACTAGGCCAAGTTTCAATTTCTACATGTCCAAATTTTAGTATACAAGATGACTGCATTTGTTCACATATTAAAATCATTGCATATGCTAATTAGGAAAATTCATACATGGGAGTGGGAGTACTCCGAGCTGGGTGCTTTTGAAGAAGGAGAAAATCATTCACACAGGCTCAAGTAGTAAGGGGGATAAACCATGACTTACCTTGTGAATTGGATGTGGCCAGCATCAATATTGGCTCTGGGTTGGGTTTGTGGCAAAGACAACATTCTCAATCAGTACCTCTTTGATTTTGGACACAATTGTGGAAACAAGTCAAATTTTGATAAATTCCCTTAGAAAAGCAGCTATATGCAGCATACCACACCTTGTTGCAAGTGGAGGGCTTAACCCAGAAGTGTCTGATCACTCTGAAGACTGCCATCCCTATCCATGTGTGGTTTGCAGATACTGGGAACAAGCTTCCTTCTGGTAGTATACAATTAAGTACCTTAACAAAGTGGAAAGCTTACCTGCTACAACGCAGTGTCTTCAATTCTAATCAATTAAGTACTGAAATGCATGAGATCTTAGGCTCAGTGTCTTATGTGGAAGATCTGTTGGCCCAAATTCTTGTCCCCAAAGTGGTCATTGAAGTGCCCACTAGAAAGGGCACAAGAACTGTTTCAGAAAATGCATGGTACATGGATAGTTTGGCTAGTGGACAGCCTCCCATGTGTATGGCTGGGACTGTGCAGCCCAGCACTGACACCATCTGGTGGGAAACAGGCACCATGCAGAGCAGTCAGTGGGCTGAACTAAGCCATATGGATGGTTACAGTACAAAGCCCAAGGACACATTAACAATCTGTATTGATAATTGGGCAGTATACAAAGGCCTTACCATCTGGATGGCAACATGGAAACAAGAACAATTGTGGGCTACCCTCCATGGGGAAAGATCTATGGAAAGACATCTGGGATATCTGCTAATGATGACAGGTAACTGTCACATCCCTGCCCACTCCCCTAACACCCTTTTCTGTAGTGTTGAGGTAGATACTCTGGCAAAGGTCCGAAGTTTTACTACTGAGAACTGAGAAATGACAAAGTAGCTTAACAAGAAAAGCAGACATCATGGCTACCAGACCTTGTGGCACATAGCCTAGCAGTTCCAGCTGCCTGTCATCCATCAACAACTTGTGGACAGCACCTGTGAGTGCCCATTCTGTTCACTCTGATAACCATGGCAATTGCCTCACCAGATGGGACATATTGGCCAAGCACAGGTCTCAGTAATAAGATGGCAAATGGATTACATTGGTCCCCTTCCACTGTCAGAAGGGGCAAGGTATGCTTTCACTGCTGCACACACTAGCAAGGAACCTTGTTGGCCTTCCCAACAGGAAAAGCTAATCAGCAAGCCATGATTCACAGCCTAGAAAGTGTAAGTGCCTTACACAGTGTGCCAGCTCAAATTGATAGTGACTGAGGAACTCCATCTACTGGTCACCTCACCCAGTCTTGGGCTATGTATCAGGACATTGTTTGCACTTTTCATTTGCCATATAACCCCACAGGCACTGGTCATATAAAAAGAGTGGATGGTCTTTTAAAGGAAAAATAAAAGGTGACCATGGATCTTTTTTTTTTTTTATCACGTGTAAATATATTTTAAGTCAATTGCTACAAAGAACAGATTTTTAAATTTTGGGGGTAAAATTCACATAACATATGATTAATGATTTTACACTGTAGAATTCAGTGGCATTTAGTACATTCATAATATTGTACAACAATCACCTCTCTCTAGTTTCAAAATATATTGATTATGCCAAGTGTAGCCCTGTCCCCATTAGCCACCCATTCCACAACCCGATTCTCCCCATTCTGCCAACCACTATTCTGCTTTTTTTTTGGGGGGGGGGG
>JAQZBX010059478.1:5142-17613 GCA_029593785.1 Cabassous unicinctus
GAGATCCTGCTGAGCCCTGCATAAGCTTAACCTCTGGAATGTCCTCCCAACTCACTTTGAAATCTCTAAGTCATAAAAACTCATTTGTATTTAATATTTCCCCATTTGGGTCAAGTCTTTTTCCAGATGCATTTCTAGTTGGCACTTAGGTGCCAGGGAGTTTGAGTTCCTTTTTGTATGTTATTTGGGAAGGGCCTATTGCCTTAGCATAGGATTCTGTTCAGAACTTTTGCCCATTTTTAAATTCAGCATTTCCTTTCTTATTTTGTGGTTTTAAGAGTAATATTTACATTTGTATACAAATCATTTATCAGATGCATTTTGTAAGTATTTTTTCCAAACATGTAAAATTTTTTAAGTCCCTTATCAATGTCTTTCACAGAGTAGTAATTTTACATTTGAATAAAAACTAACTTATAAATTTTACTCGCTCATGGATCATGCTTTGGTTGCTATATCTAAAAACACTTTACCATAATACAGGCCCCTACATTTTCTCTATGTTTTAGTCTAGAACTTTCACGATCCATTTTCCTTTTAAGTGATATTCATTTTGATTTAATTTTTGTGAAATGAATAAAATCTGTGCCTAAGTTCCTTTTTTGTTTGGCATGATCGCATCCTATTGTTTCAGCTGCACTTGTTGAGAAGACCATACTTTCTACATCGAATTGCCCCTGTCCTCTGTGAGACATCACTGGTCCCCAATTGTGTGGGTTTATCTGTCTATTTCATCAATAGGATTCTGTTTAATTATTGTGTTTTTATAGTAAGTGTTGCAACCAGGTAATGTGGTTCCTACTACTTTGCTCTTATTCACTATTTTGTCACAGGGCACAAAAAGATGGGTCATAATGTTTGTTGATCAAAATAAAGTCTGAGAAAATTTGTAATGGGAAATCTTGTCTTGAAAAAGTGTTTTCTATTACAGACAAGGATTTCTAATCAGCAAAAGCACCAAGGAGAAGCTGGAACATATGTTTTCTGTGACATTTTTAGAAAAGGGCAGTAGATCTATATAAAATTAAGAAAAATATTAACTTCATGTGTTTACAATACAAACCATACCATTTATTACATTTTTGATCACTGCTTGTGGCTGAAATTTCATTGCTCTGATATCTTTACCAGGAAATTCATCATCTACATGGAAACAGAAAACCAAACACATGTTTTAGAATTTATCCTCTTGGGTCTCTCAGAAGAAACAGAAGTGCAGCCCCTCCACTTTGGGCTGTTCCTGTCCATGTACCTGGTCACCCTCATGGGGAACTTGCTCATCATCCTGGCCATCATCTCAGACTCCCACCTCCACACACCCATGTACTTCTTCCTCTCCAACCTGTCTTTTTCAGACATCTGTTTCACCTCCACCACTGTCCCAAAGATGCTGCTGAACATCCAGACATAAAGCAAAATCATAACTTTTGAAAACTGCCTCAGTCAAATGTATTTTTACATACTTTTTGTAGCATTAGACCACTTCCTCTTGAGTGTGATGGCCTATGACCGCTTTGTGGCCATCTGCCACCCACTGCACTACATGGTCATCATGAACCCCTGGGTCTGTGGCCTCTTGTTGCTTGCATCCTGGTTATTGAGTGTTCTGGACTCCCTTTTACAATGCTTAATGGTTTTGCAATTATCTTTTTGTAAACAGTTGGAACTCCCCCACTTTTCCTGTGAACTTAATCAGATCCTCCAACTTTCTTGCTTTGACACCTTCCTCAATGACTTCGTGCTATATATTGTAGCTGGACTTCTGGCTGTTATTCCACTCGCTGGAATCCTTTTCTCTTACTCTAAGATTGTTTCCTCGATTTTGAGTATTTCAACAGCTGGGGGCAAATGTAAAGACTTTTATACTTGTGGATCTCACCTCTCAGTAGTGACCTTGTTTTATGGCACACTCTTTGGAGTGTATCTTAGCTCTGCTGCTACCCAAAACCCAAGGGAAAGCGCAATTGCCTCAGTGATGTACATGGTGGTCACTCCCATGATGAACCCCTTTATCTACAGTCTTAAAAACAAGGACTTAAATCAGGCCTTAAAAAAGATGAGAAAATGTCTCTATATAAAAATATTATTAGTCTCAAGTTTAGGCAAGTACTCATGATTGACAGAAATCAAACACTGGGAAATCTAAATCTAGATTCTTTATAAGTGTGGTGAAAGTTAATTTGTAATTTGCCGAATAAGAAATTTCTATTTAATTTTTGTATATCAAGGACACCTGTATCTTCTATATTATTTTACATCATGTGATCTCTCTTCAGCAGTAATATATCTAATGCAGGTAATTCGGAATGTATACAATTATAGCAAGTTCTGGACTGATGAAAGTATACTGCAGTCACTGCCAGATGAAACCAAGTGTTTGATTTATATGACTTTGGTGAAAAATAATCACGCATAGCAAAGGCTGTGTACCAGCTGCCAGATTTTTTGTTCATTTGCCCCAGAAAGTAGTCACATCCTGAACTGGAGGCATTGTCTGACTGGTTTACATTAACCCACATTCTATCTCCGATACACTCCTTATTCCTGCACATTGTCAATCATAAATTGAGTGAGGTTGTAATCAACAAAACAATTCCTGATTCTTCAAACTTTGATGGTCTCAATAATTTCTGTGATTCTTCCAGTGAGGTAAGGTTGTCTCTTAAAAATTAATTTCAAAGTTATGGACATTTTCAGGTAATTTCTCTCAGCACTTCTTACAATAATATTTCACATTTATATCATAAAACCAATGTGGTGTTTTCCCATTTTCCTACTGTATCTTTTTAAACAATTAAAGCCAGATAGTAGGCACAATTGCAGGTGTTTATGTAGACCTACTGTGCACTTTGTGAGGTAGACTAAGGTGAATGCTTCACTTGTCACCTGATTGCTGGGCCATCACTACAAACAGCAAACCAGAGTGGCATTTTGGAATTAGTGCTTTTTCTGAGCTATTGGTCATTTGTGAAAATAATTGCTTATGTATTTGCATTCACTTCTCATTCTTTGGGAAAGCTGTGAATTCATTTCTATTTTGTAATTTATTAAGACACAGATTCAGAATCTGATGTCATACACGTCAGAACTGCAATTTTCTTAGAAAGATATTTCACTCATTTAGTCTTATAAACTTTCTCTGATTTGATTGCACCATAAACTGAGAATTAAAAATCCTCAGCTTGTCATTTCCTTTTGGAAGTCTGTCCAGTGCAAGTAAGAGCCTCACCTCACTCCACATTCCTTGAATTATGATTCCCAGCAAAATCATTTATCACATAAACCAGTTTGTCAAAACCTTTCCTGGGCAATGTCTTTAGAGATTAATGCAAACAATATAGTCTGAATTTTTTTTTCAAACTATACGTACTCAATCGTGTATATTTATCCAGTGGAAATAGTGTCATTGGTGTTCTCACTCCCAACAATTTGATATATGAATTCCCAGATTCATATCTTGCAAGACTGTGCTTTTGCAATCACTTCAGGAACAAAATAGTTTACATGTATGGCTTCTTTACAAGCAGAAATGTCTTTCCAAATAAAAGTTTTTAATAATTTTGACATTAGTGCATTTTTTATTAGGGAATGAACAATGGACTAAAGTAGACTTATTATTATTCTATTACACACTAATTACTGTTATAGCAATGAAGAACTTTCATCATTGATATAAAGGAAGTGGCCATCAGAGGTTCTGAGGGGAAGGAAAGAGAAGAATTGGAGTAATATGGGGGCATTTTTGGGACATTGGAATAGTCCTGCCTACCATTGCAATGACAGATACAGGCCATTATATATTTTGTTGCAACTATAAAATTGTGCAAGACACTGTAAACTAAAATCTAAATAAAAGTCCACGTTTAGTAGCAGTGCTTCAGTATGTGTCCAGCAATTGTAACAAATGTACCACACTAATGAAAGCTGGTGTTGATGTTAGAAAATATAAGAGGGTGAGTGGGTAGAGCATATGGGGATCCTCCATATTTTTTATGTAACATTTTTATAATTTAGTCTTCTACAAAAATTAAAAAAATTTTAATTAAAAAAGAATTTTGAGAAATAACTTAAGCATGCATTCTCATCTTATTGAAGAAGCTAGATTTATGTGTTTCAAGTAATTGGAAGTATAGAGAATACTGAAAAACAGATACACTAAGAAAGTTTATACTTCTGTTACAATCAGTAACGCTGTGTAATAAACCAGAAGCCACTAAAATTATTGCATCCACTAATATACCTCCTTTCTGCAATCAGGTAGCAGGAGGCTCATGCCTATAGGGATTGGTTAAATAGGCACCACACCTGCAGTTCCCCATCCTCTGGAGGACAGGAACACAAGCCAGAAAGAGGTAGAAATGGCTGCAGAGAGCCATGTACCACCCCCACCTCACACCCGATATGGTGTAGACTGGATGGTGGATGTGAAACTCACTTATATTTTGAATATATATAAGTAGAGAGATTGATTGTATTTCTTTCAAAATTCCCTAAGAACCTTCCCTGTTCCCTTTCTAAATACCTTTCTGATGCACTGATTCATATGCTAAGATTTTTTTAAGCACATGTCATGAGTGAGTGATGGAGAGCTTTTCTACTCTGCTATATCCTCCTAGAGCTTATGTCCTTACATAGATCTTTACTTCCTTCCCCATTACTGCGTCTTCTATTTTTCTCTCAAAGATAAAAATAATCCTGGTTTTGTCAGTAGAATTTTACTCTTCTCCAGGACCCCACAATCTGTGGAAACAATGATTCACTCTAAACTGAGTAGAACCATTTTAGAGAACATGCCAAAGCTTACACAAGAAACCCCCAGAACTCATAAATGAATGCAGCCAAAATGCAAGGTATAAAGTTTTGTTGTTTTTTTTTTGTAAATATACAAGGTGCCGGGGGTTGAACCAGTATCTCATGTGTGGGAAGCAGGCTCTCAACCACCGAGCCACATCGGCGTCCCTGAGTTGTTTTTTTGTTTGTTTCTTTTGCCTGTTATTTATTTTTTTTTCTATTTTTATTTTTATTTAATCAGTTATTCCTTTGACATACAGTACACACAGCACAAAATTTTCACTTTAACCACTTTCATGTGTACAACTAGGGATACTAACGATATTTGTAATTTTTTCCTATGTTCACCATGACACATTAATAAAAACTTTTCATCACCTCAGACAAAACTTCTGTACCAATTGAGTATAAGCTTAGCATTTTTCAGTAAATTTATTCCTAAGTATTTATTATTTGATTCCTTGATTTTTTGTTTGTTTCTTTGTTTTTGGCAATTTTACATACTTTATTTTCTTATATCCATTTAAAAATCATTTTTTAAAATATGTATTTTAAAAGATGCTTAGATTACATAAATGTTACACAAAAATTACAGGGATTCCCATGTTCCCCTCCTCCCACACCTTCCATCACATCCCACATAAACATCTTTCATTAGTGTGGCTCATCACCTGCAATGGATATACACATCCTGGTGCTTTGCCACTAAGCATGGACCATAGTTCACATTGTATACCGCACTCTCTCCCACACAGTTCTGCATGGTATATGCTGGTGTAAAATGGCCTATAACTGTCATTGTAATGTCACTCAGGACAATTGCCAAGTCCTGAAAAAGCACCTGTATAACAACTGCTTTTCCCTTCCCTGACCCAAAAGCATCCAATGGCCACTGGCTCCACCTCACTGTTTTAATTTCTTCCATTGCTTGAATCACAATATGTCTACAACAGAAAACCATTAAGTCCACTCTAGTCCGTAGCTCTTCCCCCCATCCTAAGGAGTTTGGGATGGTGATGTCCACTCCACCTCCAAGTGAGAGGGGGCTTATATATCCCATGGATACGGTGGATGGGATTATCCTGCCTGCGGCTGCAGGCTCTCTCCATTCCCTGGGATGGCCATTGTCCATCATCATCACCCCACCAGATGACTTGGGTGAGTCCATTGAGCTGCAGAGTAGGAGTTGCAGCTTTACTGAGATTCCAGGCACAGCTGGCACATGGGCAGGCCAGAGGCTCCATCTCTGGAAGTACACCTACAAACCCCAGCATCACATATAGGTTTGAATAGAAAGGACTGATGGACCATGTGCCGGGAGGACTTATTTGAGTCCAACTCTGACACTCTCAGGAGCACAGATTCCAAAGTAGAGCCCACTGATAAGGCATCAATCTCGAGCTATTCCCCATTTTATAGGACCTGGGTGTCTCCAGATCCCTCAGGAGCCCCTCTGTGTGGGGTGATATCCACTTTGGTGTTCTATGAGATCATACTGAGGTGTGTGTAAGCATTACCTCTGGGATGACCTCCCAACTCTCTTTGAAGTCTCTTAGCCACATGAACTCATTTGTCTTTACCTTTCCCCCCTTTTATTCGAGGTCTATTTCCAGTCATGTTGCCAGTTAGCACTTTGTATTGATCCATCGTTGCGAGGGAGGATCATCCCCAGGAGTCATGTCCCACATTGGGGGAAATGTAATGCATTCATATGCTGAGTTTGGCTTAGAGAGAGGCCACATTTGAGCAACAAGGAGACTCTCAGGTGGCAACCCTTAGGCACCCCGTAACAGTAGGCTAAGTTTCAATTACAAGAGCAAAGACTTGTAAGACTAGTCATCAATAACAAGAACCCATCAGTGGACCATCCTCCCTTGCCAGACACGGCCCCTGTACTCGGGGGACTGTTGCTGCTCCCTTGGAGAATGTGGCAGAGCTCTCCTGGCTGGAAATTCAGTATTCCCTCATTTATTGAGTGATTGTATACCCACTGTGACCATGCCCCACCCCTTGATCATTGGAACAATTTTATATATCTTTCATATATATTCAGGAGAGCTTCCTCCCATGAAACCTCCATCCTAGACACCCCCCAACAATGATTCTCTGCTGCTCCTGTTGTAACCCTTCTGTGATCTTAATCTTCCTTGAAGATGAAGCCCATATAATAGCCAAATAAGATTGATAAGAAAATGAAATAATAATGATAAGTTTAAATGTAAGAGATAAAATACATGGAAACTCAGAAAAAAAAACTAAAAATAAAATGAAATTAAAAGATTGGGACATTCAAAAAAATGGGAAAAAACAAAATAATTTTAAAAAATTTAAAAATAAAAGATTTATTATTATTATTTTTCCTTTTATCACTGCATTATTGGTTGTCCAGTCTGTACTATGGCACCTTCCCCCTCTCACTCCCCAGTGTCTCCCAAATTTTCATTTAATTTTCCAATAGTTTTAGGTCACAGCAATGTCACACATAGAATACTAGAGACTCTCATATATCCAACCTCCTTCCCCTTTCCTCACCCCATATTAAAACCGTTTGTATGTGGATGGTAGCATTGTTATAACTGTTATACAGATAGTGAAACATAGCTACTAAACATTGTCAGTGGTTTATAATATAGTTTACAATTTAAATGGTTCAGATTAATAA
Organism: Cabassous unicinctus; assembly: GCA_029593785.1. NCBI lineage: Eukaryota > Metazoa > Chordata > Mammalia > Cingulata > Chlamyphoridae > Cabassous > Cabassous unicinctus. The sequence continues at coordinate 12,596 of JAQZBX010059478.1, forward strand.
TTTTTGATGGTATTTACCATGTCTTGTGTCCATTATTGAAATGTAATGAAAACTGTTTCCCGTGACCACTAAATACCCCCTGTTTGATCTTTTCTGTTCCTTCCTCCGCAATCCACTGGGGCACATGACACTCCCCTGTCTTCACTCATTGGATGACAAGGTTCAGAGTTACATGCAACAAGAAGTCTTGACACGCTGATTGTTCTCCTCTTAGGATCCACCCCTGCTCCTTAGAGACAGCCACCTGTCTGTTTCTGGGTGAATCAGTCCTCCCAAAGATGGGGGTCCAACTCCTTCCCACTCACAGTATGGGTCTCCAAACCTGACACAATACACTATGACAGAATGAACACCCACACACTCCCTAGAAGTCTACTCCAGATGCACCCCATCCTGGATGTCCCCACAACCTACACCCTAAATCAGTGACACTACCTGGTCATATTGCCACAAGAGCATTCCCTCTCCTGTGCTTTCAACATCATACCCACAAATCCCATGTTCACCTAGTCCCCCTCCCATCTCTGTCCCCAGTATTCTGGGTATTCTAACCTGCCCTTACTAATCTACCCACCTGTCAGCCCTGTACCACCAAACCCAATAATATCACTACCCACCTGTCCTATCCTTCAATATGCAACTATACACTATCACTTTACCATAGATTATGTCCATATGGGTGATGGCTCACAACCTTCTCTTCTCTTTCTCTCCCTTGTTAACCTATCTTCCAGACAAGGGACCTCAGAGACTGCTCACTTTCCTCAGTTCAAATCAGTGAGGTCATATACTGTTCATCCTTCAATACCTGGCTTGATTCACTCAACATAAGGTCTTCAAGATTCATCCACGTTATTCCGTGTGTTAGCACTTTATTCCTTCTTACAGCTGAGTAATATTCCATTGCATGTATGTACCACATTTTGCTTATCCATTCATCTGTTGATGGGCACCAGGGCTGATTCCAACTTTTGGCAACAGTAAACAATGCCACTATGAACATTGATGTGCATATATCTGTTCATGCCTTTGCTTTCAATTCTTCTGGGTATATACCCAACAGTGGAATTGCTGGATCATAGGGAAGGTCTTTTGTTAGTTTTCTGAGGAACCGCCAAACTGTCCTCCACACTGGCTGGACCATTCCACAATCCCACCAGCAGTGGATGAGGGTTCCTTTTCCTCCGCATCCTCTCCAACACTTAGGGTTTGCCGTTTTTTAAGAGCTGCCATTCTGATGGGTGTAAGATAGTATCTCATTGTAGTTTTGATGTGCATTTCCCTAAAAGCTAGTGGTGTAGAGCATTTTTTTCATGTGCTTTTTAGCCATTTGTATTTCTTCCTTGGAAAAGTGTCTTTTCAGGTCACTTGCCCATTTTTTAAATGGGTTGTTTGCTTTTAATTTTCAAGGTGTAAGATTTCTTTATATATGCAGGATATTAGGCTCCTATCAGATACATGGTTGCCAAATATTTTCTCCTATTGGGTAGACTGCCTTTTTATTTTCTTAATAATGTCCTTTGAGGTGCAGAAGTTTTTAATATTGAGGAGATTACATTTATCTATTTTTTCTCTTGCTGCTCATACTTTGGGTGTGAAGTTCATGAAACCATTTCCTATTACAAGGTCCTATAGATGCTTACCTACATTATTTTCCAAAGTCTTTATGGTCTTGGCTCTTATATTTAGATCTTTGACCCATCTTGAATTGATTTTTGTATAAGGGGTGAGATGATGTTCCTCTCTCATTCTTTTGGATATGGATATCCAGTTCTCCAAGCACCACTTGTTAAAGAGGCCATTCTCTCCCAACTGAGTGGGCTTGGTGGCCTTGTCGAATATCAGATGACTTTATGTGCGAGGATCTATATCAGAGCTCTCAATTCAGTTCCATTGGTCAGTATGTCTATCCTTGTGCCAATACCATGCAGTGTTGAGCACTGTAGCTTTGTAGTATGTTTTAAAGTCAGGTAATGTGATACCTCCACTTCATTTTTCTTTTTCAATATGTCTTTGGCAATTTGGGGCCTCTTACCTTTCCAAATATATTTTCTAGTTGGTTTTTCAGGTTCCTAAATAAATACAGTGTTGATTTTTATTGGGATTGCATTAAATCTGCAGATTATTTTGGGTAGGATAGACATCTTGATGATGTTTAGTCTTCCTATCCATAAACAGGGAATATTCTTCCATTTATTTAAGTCTTTTTTGATTTGTTTTAACAGTGTTGTGTAGTTTTCTGTATATAAGTCCTTTACATCTTTACTTAAATTTATTCCTAGGTATTTGATTCTTTTAGTTACTATTGTTAATGGTATTTTTTTCTTGATTTCCTCCTCCGATTGCTGGTTATTGGTGTACAGAAATGCTACTGATGTTTGAGCATTGCTTTTATAGCCTGCAACATTGCAGAACTCCTTTGTAATTTCTAGAAGTTTTGTTGTAGATTTCTCAGGGCTTTCTATGTATAGGATCATGTCGTCTGCAAATATTGAAATTTTTACTTCTTCTTTTCCAATTTGGATGCCTTTTATATCTTTTTCTTGCCTCAGTGCTCGAGCAAGTACTTCTAAGACAATGTTAAATTGGAGTGGTGATAGTGGGCATCCTTGTATTGTTCCCGATCTCAGAGGGAAGGCTTTTAGGAATTCACCATTGAAGATGATGTTAGCTTTGAGTTTTTCATATATACCCTTTATCATATTCAGAAAGTTTCCTTCTATTCCTGTCTTTTGCAGTGTTTTTTATCAGGAAAGGGTGCTGTACTTTGTCGAATGTTTTCTGCATCTATGGAGATGATCATGTGATTTTTTAAATTTCAATCTGTTTATATGTATTACATTGATTGATTTTCTTATATTGAACCATCCTTGCATACCCGGGATGAAACCCACTTGTTCATGGTGTATAATCCTTTTGATATGTTGTTGAATGCGATTAGCAAGTATTTTTTTTTTGAGGATTTTAGCATCTAGGTTAATTAGAGAAATTGGTTTGTAATTTTCCTTTCTTGTGGTATATTTGTTTGGTTTGGGTATAAGGGTAATGTTGGCATCGTAGAATGACTTAGGCAATATTCCTTCTACTTCTGTTTTTTGGAAGAGCTTAAGCAGAATTGGTGCTATCTCTTTCTGGAATGTTTGGTAGAATTCAGCTGTGAAGCCTTCTGGTCCTGGGCTCTTCTTAGTTGGGTGGTTTTTGATGACTGAGTCTATCTCTTTACTTGTAATTGGACTGCTGAGTTCATCAATTTCTTCTTTCATCAAGGTAGGCTGTTTGTGAGTTTCTAGAAACTTGTCCATTTCCTCTAAATTATCATGCTTGTTGGCATATACTTTTTCAAAGTATCCTCTTATGATACTCATTATTTCTGTGGGGTCAGTAGTAATATCCCTTTTCTCATTCTTTATTTTGTGTATTTGCATCTGTTCTCTCTTTTTCTTTGTTAGCCTGGCTAAGGGTTTGTCAATTTTATTGATCTCGAAGAACCAGCTTTTGGTTTTGTTTATTTTTCCTAGTGCTTTTTAATTCTCTATTTCATTTAGTTCTGCTCTAATCTTTGTAATTTCCTTCTTTCTACTTCCTTTAGGTTTATTTTGTTGTTGTTTTCCCAATTCCTCCAAGTGTGCAATTAGGTCTTCAATTTTAGCTCTATCTTCTTTTTTAATATATGTATTTATGGCTATGAACTTCCCTCTCAGGACAGCTTTCAATGCATCGAAAAGTCTTGATATGTTGTGTTGTCATTTTCATTAGTTTCAAGGTAGTTCCTGATTTCTTTTGAGATTTCCTCATTGACCCACTGTTTGTCTAAGAGTGTGTTGTTTAACTTTCATTTCTTTGTGCCTAATCTACTTCTCTGGCCTTTAGTGATTTCCAATTTCATTCCATTGTGATCAGAGAAATTACTTTGTATAATCTCAGTCTTTCTGAATTCATTGAGAGCTTTTCTATGGCCTAGCATGTGGTCTATCTTGGAGTATGATCCATGTGCACTGGAGAAGAATGTAAATCCTGCTGTATTTGGGTGTAGTGTTTTGTATATGTTTATTAAGTCCAGGTCCTCTAATATATTGTTGAGAGTCTTTGTTTCTTTATTGATTCTCTGTCTAGATGTTCTGTCTAATGATGATAATGGTGTATTAAAGTCCCCCACTATAATTGTAGAGGCATTTATTTCTCCAGTTAGTTTTTCCAGAGTTTGCCTCATATATTTTGAGGCACCCCGATTAGGTGCATAAATGTTTATGATTGTTCTCTATTGTTGAGAGATTACTCCTTTTACTAATATATAGTGTCCATCTTTGTCTCTTACAACAATTTTGCATTTAAAGTCTATTTTGTCTGATATTAGAATAGCTACTCCTGCCCTTTTTTGGCTATTGTTAGCTTGTAAAATTGTTTTCCAAGCATTCACTTTCAGCCTCCTTGAATCCCTATGTTTCTTGTAGATAGCATATAGTTGGATCATATTTCCTCATCCATTCTACCAATCTCTGTCTCTTGAGTGATGAATTTAATCTATTAATATTCAGTGTTATTATTCACAATGAATTTCTTACTTCAGCCATATTTCCTTTGGGTTAATATATGTCATATGTTGTTTTGTTTCTGTTTTTGTCTTTTTAGTTGTTTTTAAACTCTCCTCCATCTCTCTCACCCTTGTTTTTTCCTTTCAATTTGTAGAGCTTCCTTTAGTATTTCTTGAAGGGCAGGTTTCTTAATGGCATCCTCTCTTAATTTGTGTTTATCTGTGAATATTTTGAACTCTCCGTCATTTTTGAATGCCAGTTTGCTGGATAGAGAATTTGTGGCTGGTAGTTTTTTTCTTTTAGCACCTTGACTATTTCATACCACTGTCTTCTTGCCTCCATGGTTTCAGATGAGAAATCAGCACTTAATCTTATTGTGCTTCCCTTGTATGTGATGATTCTCTTTACTCTTGCTGCCTTGAGTATTTTCTCTTTGTCTTGAGCATTGGACATTTTGACAAGTATATGTCTTGGAGTTGGCATGTT
>JAQZBX010059479.1:0-17516 GCA_029593785.1 Cabassous unicinctus
TCGTACTCCAGATATGGAATGATAATTCCCATGCACCCTGTAGATGCCATGACTACCTTTTCAGCCTTATAGAAACACCTGTACCATGTTTTCAAATAGAAAACCAAATTCCAGTCAAATTAAGATGCCTATTTACAGCACAAGTGACCCAAAAATGGGCACACTCCTATGGTATCTGATAGACCTTTCATGCTTCCTACCACCCCCAAATGAAGAGGGAGATAATATGTTAAAACAGAATCCTCAAGATTGAGAAATGAATAAACATAGGAGAGAAAGCAACTATAGAATAAAGTAGACTTATTCTTATTCTGGTAATGCAAGAACTTGTAACATTGATATAAAGGAAGTGGTCACCAGAGGTTCTGAGGAGACAGAGAGGGAAGAAAAGTTAAAATGGGGCAATTTTGTGTTATTGGAATTGTTCTTCATGATATTGCAATGATGGATACAGGCCATTATACATTTTGTCAAAACCTATAAAATTCTGTGGTGTAAAGTGTAAACCATAATGTAAATTATAGAGCATGGTTCATAGCAACACTGATATATCAATTATAACAAATGTACCACACTAATGAATGATGTTAATGGGGAAAAGTGTGGAGGGGAAAGGAGGTGGGGTATATGGGAATTTACTTTATTTTCAATATAGCAGTTATGTAATCTAAAGCTTCTTTTAAAAAAGAGGATAAAAGAGGGAAAAAAAACATACTCAAGCAAAAGGTAGGCAAAGGCCATCACAAAAGGTAACTTACTGGTTGGTACTCTCATGCAACTAAAATTATTTACACATTAAACATTGTACTCTAGCAATAGGAAAACAGAACTCTGAACTGTATGTTGAAAAATACTTACCTTAGAGAGGTGGAACACCAGGCAATTGCCTGATTAGGCTACACCTAATCTCAGTATACCATATTGCTCTTTTTTGGTTTTCCCATTGGAGCACACTCCCTGTGGTTATTTTGTGGTCTTCTCCACAGTAGTATAGCCACAAGGGTACCCTGATTCCAAACTGGAGTTGATGTCTCCTTTTTGTGGAAATCCATGTGAAACATGGAAGGAGTGAAAAAACAATGAAGCACCAGGTTTCCACTGGTTAATCCTAGGATCCTTAAACCTTAGGTACAAGTGGGTAACATTTACAAATTATGTCAAATTTGTTCAAGATGTGATCTGTCTCCTTGGATTGGATGATGACAGCCAAAAAATACTTGGTTAAATGACAGCACAGTGGGTCCCCACAAAATTATGGCCTCATGCCTTGGACAGTCTGGGTGTCCATACCTGAAAATCCTCAACTCAACTTTTTGGGCAAGGGCATCATTTCCTCTGGAATGTTAGGGTAGGGGAGTCAGGATGGTTGTCCCTTTCTCTCCCCAGGTTATCTCACAGTGATGGACAACCAGGTCACTACTGGGCCCCAATAATATAGCTTTTGCTAGAGCTACAAACTAGACTCCTGGTTTCTTCTGTTAACACTGAAATCAAGATAACAGGCCATTTCTCCACATAATTCCAGCCAACCTGTCAACATCGTGGTCTCCATGGTTGCCCTTAGACATTTTGATGTAATATGGGCTAGGGAATGGTTGGAGTAGCTGGTTTCCATCCCTCCTTCAAGGAGGGCTAATTTGTCTTAACTTGCTAATAGTATATCAAATGCTTTTCCAAAGAACCTGTACCAACTTTTACATAAACTTGGAATATTAACAAATCTCCTGTGATCTACATCCTTATCCAAAAATTGGTGAATCCGGATATATTTTTCTCCAAAATACTGAATATGTGACAGTACCATGCGGCAAAGTTTCTATTTTCCTTCAAAATCAATTCAGAAAGATATACTGCCCTGTATCAAACAAGATATCAAGTTTTCTTCTTCAAAATTGTCTTTACAGATTAGAATTTAAATTTATTTTAAAGTGGTTTATGACCGCAAATTTGGTGCCCTTGTGTTACTTCTAGAGGAAGAAATTCTTTATTTAATGCAATAAAATTCACAAATAATAGGTTTCCATTGGGTGTATTTTTGTATCTTTTCCTCCTCTTCTTCTTTCTTCACTTCATCATCTTTTCCTCTGGCTCCTCTATCAAATCCTCCTTTAAAAAAAATTCTTTCAGACATCTGAATATATACTCAAAATTACTTTAAATTTGTTTCCCTCACTTTTAAAATTTCATCCATTAGGAGTTGGTTTCATGTACATTGGGGAGATAAATTTTATTCCCATTGCATTTCCTTGTTGCTTTTGCCATTTTTTGAGTGTTCATGTATCTACTCTATATTCTGTTGTACCTTTTTTTTTGTCATATTTTGCCTTAATGTCATAAAGTTATCTTACAATAGTTACATAAAGACTTGATATCTTTTAAGGAAATACTTTTAATTATTTATTACCTGTCTTAATTTACCACAGGGCTGCCTATGGATGCCAAGATCACCAGTAGCCGAATTTGTTGAAAAAAAGCATCTCTGATGGTGCCTTGATCTGGACATTTAACAGCCTCTGAAATGTAAGCTTTCATCCCAAATAAACTGAGGTGAGAGCTGGTAGAAGGAACAAGAGAACTCTCAGGATTTTCAGGTCTGTGGTTAAAACTATAATCTTCTTTTGCAAATATGGCAGGAGTGGGTTACTGGTGAAGAGCATCAGGGTGGGGAGCTATGTGGGATAACACACACCTAGGGCATGCTTATATGGAATATGAAAGGGTTCATCTTGTCATAGAGTGTTATCTCAGTGGGAGGAGGCCAATACGATTAACAAGAAAATATTAAATTCACATCGTGGAGAGTCCTGCTATGTTCTCAATTAGAGGGACAAAAATCCCTGGAGAACATGTGCAGTGCCCAATAAAAGAAAACAGATGAATATGTCAAGGTCTCAATATTATTGCATGTAGCTATGAACTTTATTATTCCTTCTTAGTGGTTGCCATAGGTTCTGAGGGGAGGGGGCTAAGAATAAAATATATGGAACATAGCACATTAGAATTGTTCTGCATGATCTTGCAGATAGATACAGGGTATTTAAGCTTTGCTAAACCTATGCAATGTACAATGCAAAATGTAAACCATAAGGTAAACCATTGACCATGTTTAGTAGCAATTCATCAGTATTTGTACATCTATTGTAACAAATGTCCATATTCATGTAATATATTAATAGGGGAGAGTGGTAGAGGGAGAGGGTTTGGGTATATAGGAATCCCCTATATTTTCTATGAAACTGTTCTGTAAACTAAAGCTTGAAGTTAAAGCAAAAAAAAATAGGACACTGAGGAAACATGGAAGAAATTGTCAATATACATGTAGGACAAACAGATCTTATAATGATGAAAGACACAATGAAAAATTATTTATTTTTAATTTTTCTATTTTATTTGTTATATTTTATCATTTATTTTCTTATCATTCATATTTGTTTATTTTTTGGCTTTGTTTTTGGGGAGGTTTTGGCTCACAGAAGGGTCACTACTGAGGATCACTGGTGAGGGGTGTCAGTTATGGGTATATGTGTTGGGAGGGGTGCACCTGGAGCATGTCTCTATGGCATATTTATAAGTTCAATTGGCCATGGGATATTGTCTCAGTGGGTGGAGAACTAAACAATAATGAAAATAACTATTGAATTCTCATCATAGGGAGTCCTGCTACATTCTCTAATAGAGCAGCAAGAATCCTCCAAGAAAATGGGCACAGCCTAGGAAAAAGGACAGACCATTACATCATGCCTTTGATATTGATGGTTGTACTTATGAACTTTGTTCTTGTGAAATTGAAATTTAGCCTAGTATTATATATTGCTTTAGAGTTACCTCCTGAAAGCCTCTTTGTTGCTCAAATGTTGCCTCTGTCTAACCCAAACTCAGTATATAAATGGACTACCTTCCCCGATGTGAGACATGATCCTGGGAATAAGCCTCCCTGGCACCAAGGGATTATTACCAAGCACCAACTACTGATGCATTTGGAAAAAGACCTTGATTAAAAGGGATAAATTTTTTTAAAAAACATGAGTTTTCATGGCCAAGAGATTTTAAAGTGAGTTGGGGGATCATTCCAGAGGTTATGCTTATGTACACCTCAGCAGGATCTCATTGACTGTCAAAATAAATAGTGCCTAAAAAGAGGTGCTCCCAAGGGCTCTAGATTCATCTAGACACTATATGCAGGGCAGAAACTTTCAGGAACTTGGCACTCTGTGCGTGAGACCTTACTTTGCAATATATGCTTTTCAATGTAACAGAGTTAGACTCATTTATAATTTCCCTATACATGGCTCTTCTGCCCCTTTTATTTGAACCTATATTTAGCACTATTCATGATAAATATATGTCCCAGAGATTTAAATCTTCCATCTGTTCAGATTTGAGATTTGAATCTTGGCAGAGTTGCAAAACCTACTCTCCAGTTCCCTGTACTCATCCAGGACCATAAACAAAAGGATAATTATGGACAACACCCATCCCAAAAAATGGAGAGTATCTATAGCTACAAGCAATAAAGTTCCAGCCATCTTCCCCATGAGATCTAAGCCCCTTCTCAGTCTGAAACAGAATAAGCATCACCATCCCAGGATAAATTTTACATGAACTCACTGATATGAATTAAGCAAATTGAGCAGACTCACAGAACTAGATATTGGAAGATAGGTTTATGGGAGATAGAAAGGAATAGGAAGGTTGTGAACCAGTGCCCATATGGGCAAAATCTGTGATAAGATGGAAGGGTGAAGTTGTTCAGTAAATGGGCATGACAGTGGTGCAGTGATGCTATTGGCTTGGGTGGTGCTGGTTTGTGAAGGGCATAGGGTGGGGAAGGTGGTTTGGGCTCTCCATGGAACTGGGGGGAGGGTTGGGGAAGGTAGCAAGTAAACTCTGGGTATTTGTAGGTATGTGGTTGAAACTACAATGTTAGGAATGTACTTTAGACAAATATGGCAGGGGAGGGTAACTGGTATAAGGTATTGGATGTGGGGGACATGTGGGAGAGAGTGCACCTGGGGCAAGCCTCTAGGGAGTGTGTGAATGTTCATCTTGTCACAATGGGTTATATCAGTGGGTGAAGACCCACATAATGAGTTGGAAGGCATTGGACTCCCATCTTGGGGAGTTCTGCTCTGTTCTCAATTAGAGGGCAGAAGTGTCTCAAGAGTACAGGCAGTGACTAATAGGGAAGGACAGGCTAGTATGTCAAGCTCTCAATGTTCTTGCAAGTAACTATGGATCTTATTCTTTAAAGAGTGAAACTTGGTGGTTGCCATGGGTCCTGAGGGAAGGGGATAGAGTAATAGAATAGATGGAACATGGGACCTATTGGCAGTGATGGAAATATACTACATGATCTTGCAATGATGGACACAGGACATGTTAACTTTCATCAAAATCTATTAAAGTGTATGGTCCAAAATGTAAACCATAATGTAAATTATTGACTATGGTTAGTAGCAAAGTTTCAATATTTTTATATCAATTGTAACAAATATACCATCCATATGTAACATGTTATTAATAGGGGAATGGGGAAAAGGGGGAGGGTTTGGGGTATATGGGAATGCCCTATAATCTGTACATGATTTTTCTGTAAACTAAAAATTTTTTGAAAAAAAAAGAACACTGGGGGAATAAATGGAAGAAAATATCAATGTACGTACAAGAAAACAGATCTTACAATGATGAAAGACAATGTGAAAATTTTTTAAAAATATTTTTTCATTATAGTTCATTATTCTAATTTATTTTATTTTGTTTTTTTTAATTTTTGTATTTTATTTCTTAGTTTTAAAACTATTATTATTATTTCATTTTCTTTTTAATTGTACTTGGTTGTTTTGTTGGCTTCATTTTTGAAGAGGTTTGAGATCACAGAAGGGTTACAACTGTGAGAGGGAAATATCATTGGTGTGGGGTGCAGGTGATGGGGGATACATGGGAGGAGGTTCACCTGGGGCATACATTTAAGGCACATAAATGTGTTCAAATGTTCATGGGGCATTCTCATGGTGGGTGGAGATTCACACAATAACCAAAAGAATATTGAATTCCCATCCTGAGGTGCTCTGCCATATTCTCTAATGGAACAGTAAGAATTCCCTAAGTAAAAGGGAAGTGACTAGTGAAGGAGGATAGTCCAATGATGGGCCCTTAATATTGATGACCATACTTATACATCTTTACTTTTGAAATTGAAATTTAGCTTAGTATTATAGTGTGCCTAAGAGTTGCCTCCTGAGTGCCTCCTTGTTCAAATGTGGCCTCTCTCTAAGCTGAACTCAGCATATAAATGCTTTACCTTCCCCCCAGCATGGGACATGAGTCCTGGGGATGAGCCTCCCTGGCACCAAGGGATTACTGCCAAGCACCAACTAGCAATGCAACTGGAAAAAGACCTTGGTCAAAAGGGAGAAAAGGTAAACTCAAATGAGTTTATATGGCTAAGAGACTTCAAAATAAGTCTGAGGTTCATTCCAGAGGTTATGCTTATGCATGTTTCAGCAGGATCTCATTGACTGCCAAAGTAAATACTACCTCAAATAGCAGAGTTCCTGAGGTCCCTGGAGACATCCAGACACTATAGGCAGAGCTAACAGCTCAGGAGTTTGGTGCCCTGCCAGCAGGCCCTATTTTGAAATTATGCTCCCCGGTGTGACAGAGTTGGACTTAGTTGTGGTTTCCATATACATGGCTCTTCTGTCACTTCTATTTGTACCTATAGTTAGTACTATAGTTGATAGGTGTACATCCGAAAGACTTATATCTTTGAGCTGTACATGTACAAGTTGGGCCCTGAATCTCAAAAGAGTTGCAATACCTACTCTCCAGGTCATTGGACTCTCCCATGACAACTAACAAACAGATGATGATGGTGGATAATGATCATCCCAAGGAACATAGAGAGTCTGCAACTGCAAGCAAGGTAAACCCATCCATCTGCCCCATGGAATCAATGATCCCTCTCAATAAGAGTTGAAATGGCCAACACCATCCCAGAATCCTCAGGATTGGGGAATGAGCTATGGACTAAAGTAGACTTACTGGTATTCTACTGTAGACTTATTGTGATTCTAGCATTGGAAGGACTTATATCACTCATGTGGAGGCAGTGGCCAAGGGCGGTTGTGAGGGGAGGGAAAGGGAAGAATAGATGTGACATGGGGCAGTTTGGGGACATTGAAATTGTTCTGTATGACATTGCAGTGATGGATGCAGGCTGTTATGCATTTTCTCTAAACCTATAAATTTACACTGTGCTAAAAGTAAATTATAAGTAAACTATGGGCCATGGTTAGTAACAGGGCTTCAATATGGGTTCATCAAATGTAACAAATGTACCACACTAATGAAAGATGTTAATGGAGTAAAATGTGGAAGATTAGAGGGTGGGTTATATAGGAACCCCTTTATATTTTCAATGTAATGTTCATGTAATCTAAAGCTTCTTTCAAAATAAAACAAAACAAAATCTGAAGTAAAATAAAATAAAATAAAATAAAATAAAATAAAATAAAATAAAATAAAATGCCCTCCCAATTCTGATACTTTATATTGGCAGCCCTTTCACAAACTAAGACATTCCCTAAGGGTTTTTATTCTATATGGATTTCATTTTAAGGCCATCTTGTCAATTTCTATCATAGAATGTCTACAGAGATTATTCTTTTGGAGTCATTTAATAAAGGAATATGAATAACATACTAATACTGAGTTTTCCAATCCATAAATGTGGTTGGTTTCCCCAGTAATTTAGTTATGTCATAACTTTCAATGGAGCTGTTAATTATTTTCCATAAGAACTGGCAAATCTGTGCTATATAGAATTGCATTCTATTGTGTATTTTAAAATTTCATTCTCTATTTTTGTTACAATTTTATTCATGTTTCATATTTCTTTGTTCATATTTTAATCGAACTGATTTCAAACCTAATTCAAATAACATTCTCAAGATATTTGCACATTTTTTTAACTTGTTCAATGAAAATTATGTGTGCTATTATTGCAGGTCTTATTTCTTCATTTCCAGTCAATCACATTTCATTTTCCTTTTCTTGCTTCACTATGCTGCCTAATGAAGATGGTGAACTTGGTCTTATTTGTCTGGTTCCCAATCAATAATTCCTCCATCATATATATTTTAAGTTCTATGATATTTGAAATAAGACAATTTCCTTTTCATATTTAATTTTTATTGTGACATGATTTTCTTTCTAAATATTTGATAACAACATTTATCTTGAATAAAAATATTAGGAAATGAAACCTTTTCTGCAAACTATGAATGATCCTGTGATGTTTCTCCTTTAAGCTCTGTTGATTTTATGAATTACTATATTTAATATTCTATTATTAAACCATGTATTTACTGAGATAAACAGCTATTAATTCTAAATAGAATGTTTTCTATACCACCCTTATTTTTTAAATAATGTTTACATAAGTGCTAATTTCTTTTTTAAATTCCAAATTTCTTGAACTCTCCTGTTCTATCAATTTCATTTTTCCAGCAATCTTCTACTCACATCTTCATTATATACCTTTTCTAACAGGACTGTTACATTGTGTGTCTTCTGTATGAATATCATGCTATTTCCTCATTTCAATTGTCTTTGGATGTGACTCTTTCATAGTCACTAAATTTATGTAGTATCCTAACACGGGCACGTGGGCATTCAGGAGTGAAATACTCAACATTCCTGACTCTTTGCTCCTCAATTCTGATTCATATTTTCTTGGTTAAAATATGTATAGGTTTAGTTTATTTTTATTTTCTGTATCTCAATTCAAATGAAAGAACATGTCTTTAGTAATATAAAGTTAAAATTCTTTTGTAATAATCATCATCCACTACATGATTTCCCAATATTACCAGATACTACTAATCTTAATTTTGTCTCTTTGACTTAAATCTATTTTATTCTATTTTCTTTAGTTCTTAAGTTTTGCTCCATGATAATTTCCTCTCCTGTTATTTATTTTTCAAACATCATACTTGCAAAGTCTGAGATATTTATGGTTTTCTCATTATTTCTCTGTTTTTGTATTTTACATCCACCTTTTTCCCTTCATATATATATATATATAGATAGATAGATATTAAATATATATATATATACACACACACATACACATATACATATACATATATATTTAATATCTTCACATTCCATTGTGAGCTTATTAAATTGGGGTATTATTAATAGCCTCTTCATTTTCATGAAAATTATTTTTTCATTGTTACATGCAAAGGTGTAGATGTGTTTGCATTTGTGAATGTATCACTATCCTAGTGATCCTAAATATTATTTTCTGTGTAAGAAAGGGCTGTGCTGTGATTATGGGTTTTCTGTCATTTGGGGTGTAGAAGATAAACACGAATGGAAAATTTTACATGTGGAATCTGTTAGCCGGAAAAAAATGACTTGAGGGAAGGTGGGTTGATAGCATCTAAGACTTCCATAAATTTCAAGTGAGAAAGAATCATAAATACCCACTCAATAAAACCCTCATCTCTCCATTATTTCTTTTCAGTTTCATTAGGATAATGTCTGGGCTCTTGGATTGTGAATATGTGCTTCATGCCACATGTAGGTATGAGGTGTTGTCCTCAAATAGTTATTCTTGTCTCAATATCCATATTTAGAGTCGTTTCAGTTTACATCTTCTAATAAGAATTACACTGTCTCCCATTTGCTCTATTAATTCCACATCTTAATGATATTTTCAGCTGTTTTGGCCATTATTACACTTATTCATTAGTATAGTATTTCACATAAGCAAGAATAAATGAAATGTATCTATTATTAAAATCTTATAACAACACACAAATGCAGAAATATACACACACTACTAGAAGCAATAGATAGAAAATGATGATGATAGGTACATAAATAGATAGACATTGTATGTATATATACCAAAGTAATGTTTTGATAGCTAGCTTTACACAATTAGAGTGGTTGAGTCTTTACAGAGTATGAAATTCTATTTTATTGTTTAAATGAAAGCTATTATAGAAAATAACAAAGTAGGATAAACACAAATATGCATAAATTTGTAACACATCAGTAATTTTTCCAGATGAGTTCCAATATTTATGTAATATTAGAAAGATAAATATTAATAGGCACATTTATTTTATAATTAGTATGTACATGATCATTCAGTATATATTTAAATATAATGTTATTATTCAAATCGTTTTATTTTGCATTTATTTACAAGATTTAAATAATTCTCTGCTTCAGAAATATTGTCATGGAATTTCCAAAGTAATTAGTGCTTTGTAAAAGCTTTAGATGAAAACACTACTGTGAAAAGATGGCCATCTCTCTACTTTCCAGCTAATGTTTTAGAATATTTTAGTTTCATGTTACTTTTCAGAAAATAACAGTATTTTCTCAATATTCTAAAATAAAGATCTCATATATTTCTTGTATGACTGCATTGTCCAACAATTTAAAATGACATTATCAAATGACAAATTTGACAAATGATTATGGATTTTTCAAAGAAAATTACTTTAATGGCTTTTATTATTTGTGGCAGTGTGTAAAGCATTCATTTTAACTTTATATCTTTCTTCTCCTTCAAAATACATTTTACTTCCAAAGCTTTAATTATTATTCCCTTTAAGTTTACAATAGTAAAATTATTCTCAAATATTACAGTTTTCTGACATGAAATTCATCTTTATTCTACATGTTTTTATTACACAGAATTCTTCTCTTTTTATACTTTAGTATTTAAAAATTTAATTTTTATGAGTGGTAAACCTCCTTTCATTAAAAATTTTACAAATACTAAAGATGAAAGAATTGTTTTGTGAAACACTTACATATCCATTTTGCTCTAAATGTTCTGTCATATGTCTGGTCATCTATCCATCCTGCCTTCCATCAATGCAATCAATTTTCTTTTTTTCAATTTTAACTTCTTACCATATTAAATTATGTTACAAATATACTTAATCCTCACCCATAAGCACATCATAATACACATAATAAAAGGAACACAATTATTTTAGTATTTTTGGCCTATTTTACAAAAAGGTAAAAGCATGAAAATTAAATTCATATTATTCAATGATATTTGAACAATACTGTAACAAATCCCTCGAAAGGAATGGTAAACTAACATCAGCAAAGATCTTTCCTTTGACTCTTCTTAGCATATCTATATTTTGCTCATTCCAAAGGCAACTGCTAGTCTATTTATTTAATCATTGGTTTTACAATATGCCCATTTTGCTGTTCTGAATTTTTATGTTACATCATGCAATGATCACACTTTCTTTCAATGAATTTTCATATTCAAATTATTTTTTTGCAACTCCTGCATATACTTGCATGTATATCAGTATTCTGTTTCTCTTTAAACTGAGAAATATTATATTTTATAAATGTCATAGTTTGTTAATCATTTTCCCTTGATGAGCATCTGTGCCTTATCCAATTTTTCATTGTTATGAATAAAGCTGAGTGGGAAATTTTGTATAAGGTTATTTGTTTTTTTTGTTTGTTTGTTTGTTTAAGATTTATTTATTTATTTATTTATCCCCCCCTTGCTGCTTGTGTTTTACTGTGTCCATTCGCTGTGTGCTTCTTCCATGTCTGCTTATCTCTCCCTTGCTGTGAGGTCCTGCTGCATCAGCCCACCGCGCCGCGCGGGCCGGCCAGCCTGCCCTCACAAGGAGGCCCCGGGAAGCGAACTGGGGCCTCCCATATGGTAAACAGGAGCTCTATCCATTGAGCTATACCCGCTTCCTAGGTTATTTGGATATTAACTTTTTATCACATTGGCTAAATAATGAAGTGTGAACTCTCAGGTCCATAGGTTTGGTGATAATTACTTTTTATAAGAAACTGCTTGACATTTGCAAAAAGTTCATGACATTTCACTCTACCACAAAATTCATGAAAGGTTGGCTTGTGCAGTCTCATCATTTTTTTGGGGTTTTGCCATAATTGTACATTTAAATATTTTAGAGGTGTTTAGTAAAATGTCATTGTGGTTTTAATTACTATTTCGATTGAGATTATACCAAAATGGATAACATACTGAACCATTATACAAGACCTCATTAATTTGGAAGGACTTATTTAGGCTGAGTATGTTTTATGCCCACAACAGAATTAAATTAGATATAAACACCAACCAATATTTTGTATATTAAACAACTTATATTTTAACAGACTGTGATTAAAAAATAAATCAGAGGGAAAGGATATTTTAAAATATATTCAATAGAATGTTAATGACATAAAATATATAAAATTTGTGGAACAGAAATAAAACTGAGACAAGAAAAATTTTAAATTGTGAGTGCTAATCCTGGAAAAGTAAAAGGGTCTAAAGACAATTGCCAATATTTAAAACTCAAGAAACCAGGAGAAGAAGAGCAAAGGGATCATCCATGAGGTAGAAAGAAGAAAATAGTAAAGTAAAAGGGTAGAAAGCAATGATATAGAAAACAGACAAACCACAAGAAAATGTGATGAAAGGAAAAATATTTCTTGAAAATGATGAATTAACTCTGATCTAGATTTATCAAGATTTCCAATACAGGAATGAAATGTGGGTTATTAGTGACAGAGAATGTACATATTTAGTATCTTTTCCTCTTCTTATTCTTCCTCTTCCACATCCTCCTTCTCCTCTTCCTCATTCCAAATAATCATTTCCTACATTAAAATTCTGAAAATATCTTCCAAATTGGATATTAGAATGGATTTATCATGGAAGAACTTCTTACCCACCCCAGGAATACCTAGGGGACAAACATTTCACCAGGACTATGAGGTATAAATTTATGAGACAAACTTCATCCTCCCTCAAGACTTTGTGGTTGTTCTTATCTGTAGGTCAGGTAATACCTTGGGAACTGCTGTCACTGAACTGGATCCTTAAACACAATGGAGGTGATTGGATTCCAGTTGGCAAAGCCATCTGTAGCACTTAAACATCTAAGACAAGGTGGGTGTAGCTACCGCAATGAACACCAAGCCTAAAGCAGCAATCAAAATAGTCTGAGTCACAGAAACCTGAAGTGTTGGTTAATAGATCATGGATACCAAAAGTAAAATAGATAGGATATCTATAAAATTCCTATTTGATCTGTTTAAACAGAACAGTTCTTGTTCAAGTTAACAAAGGTCTAACTTTGTATTAGCCAGCCAAAGGGGTGCTGATGCAAAATACCAGAAATTGGTTGGTTTTTTAAAAAGGTATTTATTTGGGGTAGAAACTTACAGTTACCAGGGCATAAAGCATAAGTTACTTCCCTCACCAAATTCTTTTTCCATGTGTTGGAGCAAGATGGCTGCTGATGCTCAGCCTTCCTCTTCCTCTTAAGGATTCCGGATTCCTGGTAACAGCTTCTTCCAATATCAGCTGTAGGCCATCAAGCTCTCTAGGCTTTGTCTCTCTCCCCTATGCTTAATTCTCTCTGGGCTAAGGCTTTAGTGTCTCCCCAAGGCCAGATGTAGACTATTAAGTGAATGGCTCATCACTCTTCCTGGGGGCCACAGCCATGTCTGTGGAGCTGTCTCTATTCCTCTGTGTTCTTCCCATGTGTGTTTATTTCCCAGGTTCCAGCTCAAAACTCCAACCTCTGTTCTCTGTCATCTTTTTGCTGTGAGATCCCACCCAACAAGTGGCAGGGATGCAATGTTCTACTGATGTGGCCCAATCAAAGCCTTAATCATTATTTAATCATGTAAAAGTGAAACCTCTGAATCCAATATAATCAACTATGCCTGGAAGGACAGACCAGTTTAAAAACATAGTTCAATATCTACTTTTGGAATTCATAAACAATATCAAACTGCTGTACTCCACCCTTTGAATTCCAAAAAGACATTATGATTTTCAAAAAAACCTTACTTCAGTGACAATACTAAATATAAAATTATATCATAGTTATCAGTGGGGAATATGGCCTATTGGGTAGACAGATAAACCTTATCTCTTACTAAAACAACAAGCAGCAACTAGGGCTGCATTGGTGAACAGCTTAGCGGCACAGCAGACCAGGACACTGCTTCACAACTAGCAGAAAAGTTGGGGACGGAGAGGAGGAATCCAAAACAGCAAACTGTGAGTTATTGATCCTCCTGGCTGCTGGGAAGGAGTTTCCTCTCCCATCCCTGAGATATCACGTGTGGATAAAACTCATGGGAAATAGTATCTGACTAGGAGGAGAATAGATTTCTTCCTCCCTGCCAGTCCTCTAGATATATATAGAGAGCAGGGGGTATGGTCTGGGTCATCTAGGAGGGTGCTAGAAAGAAAAGGAAACCAGTGAAAAATCTTGAATTTCTCCCACTTGTGGCTTAAAGTGGTGCTTATAGCCCACCCTCAGGACAAACAGCTTAAGTGGAGCCAACAGCTTCCTCCTCCAAAAGGAGTGTAGTGGCAACCTCTCTGGGAGGAAGAGGGGTCTGAGAGAGTGAAGAGTGGTCTCTTTGTGGTTATTTTAGCCAGCTGAGCTCCCCTTGGGTGTCAGACAGGACCCTGATGGGACAGGGAGGGGTATCTCCTTATGCAGGCTACCACACTCAACAGCCTAGGTACAGAGGAATTACATCAAAGAGGAAACAGCTATCTCCTCAGGCAGGCTGCAATACCTAGCAGCCTAGGTGAAGAGAGAATTTACATTCAAAAGGAGACAGAGATAGCAGGGAAGGAATAGAGGTTGATAAGTTTCTGAAAAACTTTGCTAACCTAGGAGGCATGTTAGTTCAGTGGAAGAGGTCCTACCTAGCATATACAAGGTCCTTGGTTCAAGCCCTGTACTAACTCTGAGAAGCAATACAAGATTATCAAGCATCCAGTGAAACATTTATGAAATGAAACATATTGTAATCCTCTTTGTATTAGTTTTATTGGCCCTCTTATTTTTAAAAATGGTTCCTTCTTTACATTATTTTACTCACTAAAACCTGGCTTAAAACCTGAAGAGGACAGGCTGCAAGATGACTAAATGTTGAATAGCAATAGCCTGAGAAGATGACTAGCAGTCCAAGAGAAAAGGCTGTCTTTCTGTGTTTATGTTGGCTTTTTAATCCTTTTCCTGCCTTCTTCCTCTTTTTCTTAAAAAAAAAAAACAAAAAACCTAGGAGCTGCTTGATTTCTTGTTGTTGTATTCCCCCTTCCTTTGTTTCTCTGTCTGTTAGTCTTTTCTCTCTTTGTTTGTTTCCCTATTTTCTCTGCTTATACTATATCTTTTCCCTCCTTCATCCTTATATTTTCTGTTTTTTTGTTGTTGTTCTTTCATTTCACATCTTTGGACTTCATCTTCAATTTTTCTTGTACTCATTTTTCTCTCTCTCTCTCCTACTTTCTCCATATATTATTTTCTATTTTTAATTTTTTTCTTTATTTCTACTTTTTCTTTTCCCCTCTTTTCATCATTCTGAACTTTTAAATGATTCTATATTTCTCTCCATTCTGTTTCATGTTTCATTTTTTCTATTCCACTTATCTAATCTTATTCTTCTGCACTTCTTACTTGGGTTAATTATTCAATTGCCTATGTCTCATATGGTCCCTCTCCTACCTTTTACTTTTATCACTACTATTACTCATTCTCTCATCCTATCTCTTCCTATATTTCTGATTCTAACATTTTTTTCAAAGGAACATAGACAACAGCAAAGAAATAGAATAGGAGGAATGAAGTGGCAAAAAGAAACTTTACCACACTCAAAAACAACAAAATAAAACCATAGAGCAGAGAGAGAATCCAATCAACTGAATAACATCAAGATAAACAGATGACTAGATACCAACAAAAAAAAATTCAAGGCACACTAAGAAACAGGAAGACATGTCCCAGTCCAATGAACAAACAAGAAACCAAGAGGAGATGCAGAAAATGGAACAGCTAATCAGAGCTGACCAAACAAATATCAATAATCAACTTAATGAAGTGAAGGAAGAGGTTAAGGATATTAAATATTAAGAAGAAACTGTGTGGAGACTGTGGCCACTGGAGGCTCTGGGGGCAGGGGGAGGGAAAGATAGTTGCAATGTGGGTGCTTTTTTGAACTTGGGAATCATCCTGAATGGTATTACAATGACAGATATAGGTGATTATATATCTTCCCATAGCCTGCAGAAGTGTGCATGAAAGAGTATAAACTACAATGTGAACTATGGGCCATGCTCAGTGGCAATGTCCCAGGATGAATTTCTCAGTTGCAATTAATGTGCCACACTAATGAAAGATGTTGTTTATGTGGGAGGGTGTGGAAGGTGTGGGGAGGAGGGCATATTGGAATCCCAATATTTTTTGTGTAACATTTGTGTAATCTATGTATCTTTAAAAAAATGAAAAAGTATATAAAAAAGAAGACACTGGGAGAGCATACTGAAGAAATTGTAAACATACATAAAAAAATAATGGATATGATGGTGATAAATGGCAAAATCCAAGAAATCAAAAATACAATGGAAGCACAGAACAGCAGATTTAAACAAGCAGAGGAAAGAATTAGCAATGTGGAAGACAGTACATCTGAAATCAAACAATTAGTAGAACAGATAGATAAAAAGATAGAAATATCCAAAACGGATGCAGGGACTGAAGTGACAACATGAAATGCACAAACATATGCATTATAGGCATCCCAGAGGGAGAAAAGAAGGGAAAGGGGACAACAGGAGTGTTGGAGGAAATAATGGCTGAAAACTTCCCAAACCTTTTGACAGAGATGGATATACATATCCAAGAATCTCAGGGTACCCCAAAAAGTATATATCCAAACAGGCCTATACCAAGACATATACATGTCAAATTGTCCAACACTCAAGACAGAGAGAATACCAAAAGCAGCAAGAGAAAAGACAAACATCAAATACAAGAGAAGCTCAATAAAATTAAATTCTGATTTCTCTTATGAAACAATGTTGGCAAGAAGGAAGTGATATGGCATAGTTAAGGTGCTAAAACAAACAAAAAAAAACTTCCAAGAATTCTCTATCCAGCAAAACTGGCATTCAAAAATTAGGGAGAGTTCAAAATATTCACAGACAAACAGAATCTAGGAGTATGTCAATAAGAAACCTGCACTTCAAGAAATGCTAAAGGGAGTCATGCAGGTTGAAAGGAAAAAAAACAAGAGAGAGAGAAAGTTGGGGGAGAGTGTAAGAACAACTAAAATGACAAAGAGTGATAAAAACAATTTATGACATACATAAACCCCAAGAAAATATAGATAATCCAAGTAATTCCATAAGAATAATAACACTGAATGTTAATTGACTAAACTCACCAGTCAAGAGACAAGACTGGCAGATTGGATAAGGAACTGTGACCCATCTATATGCAGTCTACAAGAAACCCACCTTAGACCCAGGGATTCAAGAAGGCTGAAAGTGAATGGTTGGAAAACATTTTTATAAGCAAACAATAACCAAGAAAGGACAGGAGTAGCTATACAAATATTGGACAAAATACACTTTAAATGCAAAACTATTGTAAGAGACAAAGACAGACACTATATATTAA
>JAQZBX010059480.1:0-17515 GCA_029593785.1 Cabassous unicinctus
ATTCTGTTCCTCCCTCCCCTTCTAGTTCATTTTATACATTCCTGTCCCAGCCTGGCAGCAGCCATTTCTTCTGAGGGCCTTGGCTCCACTTAGTGGAGAATGGTATTTAGAAACCAAAATCTGGATGATAGATATCCCTGTTATTACAGATATGCCACTGCTCCCAGGTCCTTTCAGTGGACACTGCTAGAAAATACATACCTCCACACATTTATACCTATATATATTTTTGTGTCTATTTATATTTATTGAATGAGTTCACACTGATATCTGCAATTCAAGCCAGTAGCATAGGGTTTATTCTAACCTTCTCCCTTTCCATATTTTTCACTTCTTTGTGAGTGAAAAAGTTCGCTGCTATCATCCTAAATATACCTAGTTTGCTAACTCCGGAGTATATAGATAGCCATTCTCCTGACCCTGCCTGAACCACCTTCCTTGGGGCATCATCTGTTTTCTGGCTACCATTACTGCCCCAACTGCTGTTCTTGGGGCATGTGTGGTCCCCTGCTGCAGCCATTTTGGGGGTGAAAGTAGTCTGAGACTCCATTGTGAATGGCATGTGTGTGACACTAATCCATGGTATACTTTTAGGCCAGTAAACATTAACATATCTTTTTTTTCTGTGAATCCTGTGTTTAGGACCAATAACTCAGAGATTCTGGGAGGAATAGAGATTTGAATGTAAAGATCTAACAGCACCTCTCTTAATAAATGGTAGTTATGTTCATTAGTGAAATCTAGTTCATTATAGGTGTCTCAACAATGTGACTATAGCTAGTAACTTATTAATTTTATAAACATAGTCACCATTTCTGATAACCTAAGTCATAGGTTTATTATATCAGTGTTACTTTGATTTCCTGAGGAGATTTAAGGTAAACAAACATTATTTGGGTAATAGTCTAAGTACTTCATACCCAAGCAGCTTTATTATTATTTGTAATGAAATTTTGTATTTACTTTCAGTGCTACTTTTGTTTTACCTTTCTGCCTAAATCCTTTTGTTGTTCTCAAATTGAAGCTTGATGAGGTTAGTTTAGTAGTTGTAGTTTTGAGTAATGGAATTGGATATTAGAAGGAATATTTTTTGCATAAGTGTTCCTTTGTGGAAATAGATAATGGTGTAATAACTTAAATGCTTTCTTAGCATGCAGCATAAATGTAGAATAATTAAATAGAAACAGTAGGGCGAAAGTATTTTATGGTAGCTATTCTGGTATCTGAGTGTTTTGGATCATGTTCCAGACAGCAACATGACCCTCCTGCTCTGTAGGGATTTGTTTGCAATGCTAGTGCATTAGATTTAACTACTCAAATAGTCTTTTGTTTAATAACTCCCTGTGGTTATAGTTTTTACTCAGATATGCCTTGTTCCATTCTCTCTAACCTTCCCTACGCCCTGCCAAGTATTCAGTTGGCTTTCTTATTTTAACTCCTAGAAATTATGCTTTTTGACTGTGAGTTAGTGAACAACAAACTGATTCGTCAAAACTAAAGTCTTTCATCCTGATCATTGTTTTGCGGACTGATGCTTCTGCCTCTGATCTTATTGTTAAAGACTCCCAAAGGGAAGGAGTCTTAACAGACTGTTCAACCCTTTAATCAGTCATTTGCCAATTATGTCAGTTTTGAATTTGGGAAATGGGAAGACATTGAGGACTTTAATTTTAAAAATAAATCATATTTCTAAGTACAATTCTAAATGATATTTTTAGCTTTTGCTGAAGTGGGAAGGTGTTTGTAAGGTATTGGAACTGTATTATCTAACAATAACTACAGTTGCTAAAGATACCTTCTTAGTCTTTTTTTTTTTTTAAATGTTACTGGGGGAAAAAAAAAAAAATATATATATATATATTTTTTAAAGATCCCTAGGTGATTTGAAAGTACATTGAAGTTTGAGAAGCTTTAGACAATAGGAAATGGATGCCTGTATATTGAGTTAAATGTTTCAAAATAAGGTAAAGGAGAAAAATGCTTAGGATTTAATATATGCTACTCTGTCCTTGAGAGACTCTGTGAAGCCTTCAAGTTAGTTAGGTCCACTTGTCTTTGTAGCATTTTGCATGCTTGTAAATATTTAATTATTTATAATTACCATATAAGGTCTTTACTTGCTGGACTATAAGTTCTGTGAGGGTTTGTTTACCATTTTATTTCCTAGCATGTTAGTACTTTGCTTGGCACATATGTTTCCAATGATTTTTATTTTTGATTGATTAAAGCTTGTCATGGAGAGAACTGTGGCCTAGGATGAAGAGACCTGGGTTTCAGAGTTTTTGGTCTGTCACTAGCCATATGTCTTTGGGCAGAGTCCTTAATTTCTTAGCCTCTGTTTCTTCCGTCTACTGTGGGAAAGAACTACCTTTTCCATTGGGTTAATGTGAGAATTGAATGAGAGAATGAAGCTTTTCATAAACCAGAGTCCTGTATGAACACTGTCATTATCCTTGCTCATGAAATTCCCAAGCCCAGTACATAAACTCTTTCCTCATTCCAGTATTTTGTTTAGCTGTCTTAGAAATGCATGGCCATGTTGCATAATGCAATATACATTTTTCGGACATTCCTGTGTGTAAAGTGTTAGGTACTGGGTTTGGGAAGAGAAAGGTAGGGGTTCAGAAATGAATAGGACATTGTCTCAGCCCTCGAGAATCTTTAAATTGGAGACTAGTATGTTACATGGATATGCTTGTAAATAGTTATTTTTAACTCATTGGTTCTAAGTCCACTGGTTAATGAAAGTTAAAGATGATTGATGTTGCATTGAATATACAAACTTCTTTAAGTGTACATATGTGATAGTTGCAGTCAGTATTTATAAAAGTTATAAGATGTGTATAGTATGTCCATGTACTCACAACGGCAGGAATTTTGCAGATTTGTGCTTCTGTAATTTTAAGCAGAAGCCTTCTCTATTGGGTACATTGAGGGGCCTGTTCTGCTTAATCTTTTTTTTTTTTTTTTTTTCCAGATTATTTGTTTATTTACTTTTATCCATTTTTACCCCCCCCTCCCCTGTTTTTGCTGTTTTGGTATCCATTCACTGGGCAATTCTCTGTGTCTGTTTCCTGCCCTCTCTTCTCATCCTTCACCTCCTGTCTTTACCGGGATTCGATCCTAGGAACCTCCAACATGGGAGAGAGTTGTTCTGCCACCTGCGCCACCTTAGTTCCTGGTTTTTCGGTGCGTCTCATCTTGGCTCTCCCTTGTGTCACTCCCCTGTTACGTCATCATCTTGATGTGTGGCTTGGCGGGGCCTGGCACACCTGCATGTTGGGCCTGGTGGCCCGCGCGCCTTCTATATTTTTATTTATTTTACTGAGAGGTCCCGGGCGTCGAACCCAGGTCCCTCCATATGGGACAGATGCCCATCCATTTGAGCCACATCTGCCCCCTCTGCTTAATCTTGGCACTGCTACCACTGCTGCTGTACTCTAACTCCACTTTTTTTTAATAGGAAAAGGAAGTGGCTGGAATCCTTTGGTTCATCTCCTTCCTGCAGTTCCTGCAGAAATGGTTGGCAAAACCCCAAGACATAGAGTGTCTCTATGTTTATGGTATTTGCTGACCACTTCAGCCTCATCTATACCTTCCCACCTTGTCCAGCCTCACAGTGTTAAGATTTTGTATTTGTATTTCTTTCAGCATACCCCTGCCTCCCTGCCTTTGTAAATGCCATTCCTGTTATTCTGGCTGGACTGCCCTTTTCCCCACCTTCATTCCTTTACTTCAGGGGCTAACTCTTCTTCCCTCCCAAATTTATTAAATACCATTTTAGTGCCCTCCATAGTCCTTATTATAGCCCTTATCACAAGATACTGTACTTCTCAATTTTCCGGTCTTTTCCCTCCATTACACTGTGATCTCCTTGAAGAAGGAACAATTTCAAAAACTATTTTTATTTCTCCACCACCTACCATAGTGCTGGTACATTATACATGCTCACTAACAAAAAATGTGTGTGTGTGTTTTAACAAATCAATGATATTTTCCAGTATTTTGATGGTGGGAGGTAGGAGTATGAATAATTTCCTTCATTCTTTTCTAATTTTTTCCTTCTAAAGACTTCAGGGAAACTATAAATAGATGGCTACTGTGCACAGAAAGGTTTGGAACACTTCCTTATTAAATCTTTTTTTTTTTTTTTTAATTGGGTCCTATTTGTTAAATTTATTTTTAATTTGAATATCTTTTAAGTAAAATTTCATTGACATATATCATTCATAGATGCACATACATGAACTGTAAGTGTATAGTAAAAGCTGTGAACTTACAAAACAAGTATACCTATCATCATACAGGGCTCCCGTACATCACCCCACCA
This sequence comes from Cabassous unicinctus, assembly GCA_029593785.1. Classification (NCBI taxonomy): domain Eukaryota; kingdom Metazoa; phylum Chordata; class Mammalia; order Cingulata; family Chlamyphoridae; genus Cabassous; species Cabassous unicinctus. The sequence goes on from JAQZBX010059480.1 coordinate 4,331, forward strand.
CCACCTTGCATTCTTATGAAACATTTGTTATAAACCATGAAAGAGCATCATCAAAATATTACTACTAACTATAGCCCATATCTTACATTTTGGTGTGTTCTTCCCCCATACCACCAGATTATTAACACCTTGTATTAGTATTGTATATTTGTTATAGTTTGAGAGAAGTTTCTCATATTTGTTCCATTAACCACAGTCCATCTTCTACCATTGGATTCCCTGTGTTATACAGTCCCATGCTTTGTAAAATCCTTTCCATGTGTACACTCAGTGGCTTTCATTTTCATCACAGAGTTGCGCTGTCATCACTTCAATCAATTTTAGAACGTTTCCATCATTCCAAAAGGAAAAATCCCATATTCCTTTACCCCCCTATTGTTGTCCCTTAGAATTGATATAATATCTTATTTGCCATTGCTACCAAAATATTACAATATTTCTGTTAACTATAGTCCATAAAGTACAATAGTTGTAATTTCTTGTGTATCACCATATCGTAAACACTTTTTAAAAGAACATTCTAATATTTATACTATTAACCACAACCTTCATTCACCACTGAAGTCACTGTTATACATACCCTAGATTATTCTGTAGCTTCCTTTCAATTGACATTTATATCCAGACTACCTCTTTAAGCTATAATCACATTTATAAATCATCAGTGTTAGTTATATTCACTATAATGTGTTACCGTCAACTCTATTTATTTCCATACTTTTATAATAAACCTTATTAAAAATTCTACATATGTTAAGCATCAGTTCCCATTCTCAACCCACATTCTGTCTCCTAGTAAACTATACTCTAGAGCAGGGGTTCTTAACAAGGGGTCCGTGAGCTTGATTTGAAATTCAGAAAAACATTCTTGTGGGGATGTGTTGATGCAGGTGTGATATATTTATTAAATAATACACAGTATATTTAAGGGGTCTGTGTTTTTCTCTTGACTGGCAAAGGGGTCTGTGGAACAAAAAAGGTTAAGAACTCCTGCTCTAGAGTTTATCTCTGTGAGTTTACTTATCATATTTAGTTCATATTTAGTTTATATTAGTAAGACCATATAATATTTGTCCTTTTGTGTCTGGCTTATTTCACTGAACATAATATCCTCAAGGTTCATCCAAGTAGTAATATGCATCCCAATTTCATTTCTTCTTACAGTTGATTACTATTGCATCATATGAATATACCACATTTTGTTTATCCATTCATCAGTTGATGGACACTTGGGCTGGTTCCATATTATAGCAATTGTGAATAATACTGCTATGAACATCAGTGAGCAAATGTCAGTTTGCACCCTTGCTTTCATTTCTTCTGAATATATTCCTAGTAATGGGACTGCTAGATCATATGGCAGTTCTGTATTCAGTTTCTTGAGGTACTGCCAAACTGTCTTCCACAGAGGCTGTGCCATTCTTCATTCCCAAAAATGGTGAAGGAGTGATCCTATTTCTCCATCTCTGCTCCAGCACTTGTAGTTTTCTGTTTTTTGTTTGTTTGTTTGTTTTAAATAATGGCTGTTCTGTAATGTGTGAAATGGTATCTCATTGTAGTTTTGGTGTGCATTTCCCTAATAGCTAGAGAGAGTGAACAATTTTTCATGTGCTTTTTGGCCATCTGTAGTTCCTCTTTGGAGAAATGTCTATTCAAGTCTTTGGCCCATTTTTAAATTGGGTTGCTTGTCCTTTTATTGTTGATTTGTATGATCTCTTTATATAACATGGATATCAAACCCTTATCAGATATGTGGTTTCCAAATATTTTCTCCCATTGAGTAGGCTGCCTTTTTACTATTTTGACAAACTCTTTTGAAGGACAAAAGTGTTTAATTTTGAGGAGGTCCCATTTATCTATTTTTTCTTTCATTGCTTATGCTTTGGGTGTAAGGTTTAAGAAACAACCTTTTACCACAAGATCTTGAAGATGTTTCCCTACATTTTCTTCTAGGAGTTTTATAGTTGTAGCTTTTATATTTAGGTTCTTGATCTATTTTGAGTTAAATTTTGTATAAGGTGTGAGATAGGAGTCCTCTTTCTTTCTTTTGCATATGGGTATCCGGTTCTCCCAGCACCATTTGTTGAATAGACTGTTCTGGTCCAGCTGGGTGGGCTTGACAGGCTTGTCAAAAATCACTTGACACTAGATGTGAGGGGCTATTTCTGAGTTCTTGATTTGGAAAGCCAGGCAAGTACCAGGCCATATTGCTGGATAATCCTAATGTAAAATTCAAGGCACTCTCTTCTTTGAACCTGTCTACCCTGCTTCCCAGTTCACAAGGAGAACTATTGATGACTGTAAACAGAAAATTGAAGAAGTTTATTCCAGGCGACTAGACCTTATGGACCAAACCCTGGAAGACCCAGAACTGGAAATGTTCACTGATGGAAGCAGCTTCTTGGATCAAGGATTCTGAAGAGCTGGGTATACTATAGTAACTCTCCAGGGAGTTCCAGGTATGTCCGTTTAGAGGGCAGAACTTACATCTGGGAAGTAAAAAGAGAGTCACCATTTATGCTGACTCAAAATATGCTTTTTCAGTGGTTCATGCACATGGAGCCATTTGGAAAGAAAGAGGATTATTAACCTTAGGGAAGAAGGAAATTAAACATGCAGAAGTCATATTAGCCTTGCTTGAAGCCATTATGTTGCCACAAGAAGAAGCTATTGTCCATTGTCTGGGGAATCAGAAAAGTGAGAGCTTGGTAGCAAAAGAAAATAATTTAGCTGACCAAGCTGCTAAACGAGCACCAAAAGCCCACGAGCCGAATAATATCTTGGTCATGATACCTAACATGGACATGGACTCATTTAAGCCCTGTCTAAATCCTCAAGAGTGGATTAGGAAAGGGCTAATGAATGGGGGATTCAGTATAAGCCCCAAAAACCCTGATGAAGATTCCGACCAAACCACCAAGGAAGGGTGGATTTATAATGAACAAGGGATAATATTAGTACCTGAGCATTTAATAGAAGAGATCATCACACATTTATATCAAGGAACTCATTATGGAAGGGATGCCATGTATCAGTGGCTAGAAAAATTCATAGTTGGCCCAAACATGCAGAAAATAATTTAAAAAATAGTCCAGAAGTGCTTAATCTGTGCTAAAAACTTTAAACCCCAAAACAGGACCTCCTCCTCCAGTAAAAGGAGTTCAAACAAGAGGAATAGAACCAGGGGAGGACTGGCATATAGATTTTAATGTCATGCCAAAAGCCAAAGGAAATTATAAATACCTTATAGTGTTTGCTGACACATTCTTGGGATGAGTGGAAGCCTTTCCTTGTAGAACAGAAAAAGCCATGGGAGTAACAAAGGCCCAACTAAAGGAAATCATCCCCTAGTTTGGATTGCCATACTCTATACAAAGTGATAGTGGTGGAGCGTTCATCGCCATAGTAACCCAAGAGGTATCTGAGGCCCTAGGAATACTTCTTGGTGGCCGCAGTCCACAGGGAAAACCGAATATGAACCATATCCTGAAAAGAATTTTACCAAAAATCTGCCAAAAACCTAAACAGATAACTGAAGTTTATTCCAGGCAGTCAGATCTGGAATGGGACAGAGCATTGCCAGTTTTACTTCTTAGGGTAAGAGTAGCACCCAGAAGCAAGCAAGTTTGAACCCTTATGAAATGTGATATGGGCAACCCTTCCTTCAGACTAAATTTCATTGTAGCCTTGAAAACAGTCATATTGTGAAAGAATTAGATACTGTAAAATGTGTACAATCTTTAGGACCTACTCTGCTATTCACCAGTATGCTTCTAGCTGTCTTATGTTTCCCACAGATGTACTCTTGCAATGTCTAGGAGACTGGATGCTCCTTAAGACACGGAAAGACCAACACCCTGAAAACCAGTTACACCCCAAATGGAATGGGCCTTATGAAGTTTTGCTGGTCACTCACTCTTCTATTAAATTGCGGAGTGTAAAACCATGGATTCATCATTCCCAAGTGAAACTATACCTATTAGCTATGTAGACCATCCTTAGCCAACCTACCAGAACCAGCCATGGAATGGTCTTCACAAAGAAAAGGAGTCAGTAGGGCCAAGTCAGCCCGATGGGCTTGGAAACCCACTGAAAGCTGTCATCTCCACAATATTCTTTTGGACCCATAACTGATCTCAAACTTCTCTTTAAAAGAAGGAAGCCTTAATTTAAGATAAGTAATGCCCAATTCCTGGCCTTTTGTGGTTACCTCTTCTGTGCCTGCTTCCTCCTACTCTTTTATCTTCTAATGACCCTTTGTTTACCACCAGAAAGCCTTTATAATGTCCTCTGCAAAGGACCCTGAAGCCCACCACTGTGGCTTTTTTGGTTGCCGGGTGGATTTTACCATTTTCTCTCCACTCGCTAGGAATAGAAAATTGTCACTTCTTTTCTTAATTCCTATACTTACGTCCACTGGTTCAATGAGAAATTGGGAAGCTAATTCTTTAGTAAAGCTGTCCCAGGTGGCCACCACTGTAGGGCATCTGTTGGATTGCTGGGTATGTCACCCAAATCCTTACAACCAGCCCTCCTGGTAAATATCCTCTCTCAGGTTCCAGTATTGGTCCCTCAGAAGGGTCACCAAAACATCACATTTGAACTTCCCATAGGAGGGGAGCTGCTTACGAGTGGCCCCTTTCCCTGTTTTAATCTCACTCCCCTAGCATCTACCTTTACTGGACCAACCTATAAAATCATCTTTTTAACTCTTCCCTTCAGGTCTGGGTAAGGGAAAAACCCCACATACTCTAGCTTGGGTCCTGGTGGGCAACCACAATCAGACAACATTCAATCATACCAACAGTGGAAGTCCAAATAGTTTGGAAGTTTGCCTATTGCTGTATAACAGTGCTAAACAGTCAGTAGTACAGGGCAGAGTTACTTAACCATGTCTATAATGTTTTAAATCCCAATGCAAAACAGATATAGGCATAACATACAAACCTCCTGTAAAGTGGGAGGAATGGAAGCACTTTTCCAAGAATTATTCTGCACTGAGACATGGGAAACCTAGCAGGTTCTATGAATGTTCTTAGCCTTCCTAAGTAGGTCCTCTGTCGATATACTGTCATGATCTCAGTACGACCCTAGATGACTCAGAAATATCCCAACAAATTATAAAGTTGGAAAATTGCTTTCAGTGGGAAACTTTATGTGCCTCTAAATGCTAGGTGTTTAAATCCCCAAAGCCAGCACTTTTACAGATCTGTAAGTGGTTTGAGTACCCAAGCAAAAATATTTAATTGTTTAAGTAATGTATAGATTAGGGGCCAATGTACCTTAGGGTATTTAAAACCCAGCATATCTATTTACAAGCCCATGAACCACACTAGAGGAAAAAGAGCCCTGAGAATGATAGTGGCAGGTATTGGGCTCGCCTTTGGACTGTTAGTTCCTAAGAGAGGCTTTGCCTACCATGAAGCTATCTTAAGAAACCTAACAGCCACAGTGAAGGAACTGGCAAATGCTACTTCAGTAGCCTTGGAAGCCACCCAAATATCCATGAACACATTAGCAAATGTGGTTATGGACAGTTGCTTGGTTCTAGAATACCTTCTGGCTAAGCAGGGAGGAGTTTGTGCAGTAGCCAAAACATCCTCTTGTACATGGGTTAATACCTCAGGTCAAATAGAACAAAAAATGCAGAAAATATGCAAGCCACATTGCTACATGGGATTAACAATCCTTCTGAAAGTACTATCTAGGAATCCATAAAAACTCATCTCCCTAATATGACATGGTTATATCCACTAATAAGCCCCCTAATCATTTTCTTCTTTTTTCTACTTTGGCCGATTATAATAATACTCATCACTCAGTTTGTCTCTCAAAAGCTCCAAGCTTCTGGACTCTTTCTGTTACATCTGTCTGTATCATACCAGCAGCTTCCCACAGAGGACCCTTGAGAATACCTATGAATGCAGGCTGAACTGTTTTACTCCTTGTCTCCTCCTGATGACGCACGCTAATAATCAGCAGTCATCCATTGTCCAGAATGCCTCAAGATAGTGGAATGTTCAAAATTCAAAGGGGGATGGAAACCATGGACCCTTTGTCATAACTTCCCCTTTCTTCACCCTTATCACAAACTTTAAATGTCCCCCTTTCTCTACTTACCACAAACTACCTGATATGGGCAAGAACCAGCCTAGAACGTCCTGTAAAATTTCCCAGCCAGATGCATGCGCACTTGCTGCCAATTGTAACCTTAAGTAATCTTTCCTCAGAATGACCCCCCCAAGAGAATGATTAAGATGCCATTTTATTAACATGTGACATATGATGTAGCACGTGAGGCTTCTGTGCATGCTCCTATCATCGTATCTGTGCATAAGCCTTTCCTTATACATCCTGAACACATAAAAATCTGCTTGACCCTATGATCAGGGAGACAGATTTGAGCCTTGCCTCTTGTCTCCTTGCTGGTTGACCTTGCAATAAAAATCTTTTCTCAAACTCCTGGTGTCACAGTATTGGCTTCTGTGTGCATTGGGCAGTGAGCCCCTTGCTCGGTGTTTTATTTACTAAAAGCTGCCAATGAAAAAATACCAGAAATGGTTTGGCTTTTATAATGGGAATTTATTAGGATAAAATCTTACAGTTTTGAGACTGTGCAAATGTCCAAATCAAGGCATCATCAGAAATGCTGTCTCACCAAAAGTCAGCTGCTCCTGGACTCCTGCCACGTGGCAAGGCAAAATGGTGGCTGGTCTGTGCCTTCTTCTCCAGGTGCACGTTCTCCCTGATCTCAGCTGTGGGTGATCAGGCATATCTCTCCCTGGGCCTTGTCTCTTCAGCTTTGGGCTGCTCTGCTGATTCCAGCCTCTGGCATCTCTCTCAGCCTTTTGGGGTTTCTCTGTCTTTCTGTGGCAATAGGTGATCCTGGAGTCCTCTCTCACGTGGCAGGGTAAAAGCTTACAGTTCTCTTTCGTTGTGTGTCTCTGAATGTTTCTCCCAATTATAAAAGACTCCAGCAAGAGGGCCGAGACCCACCCTGGGTCACACTTCACTGAAGTATTTTACTCAGAGACCCCCAAATGAATTCAATCCAATCAAAGGGCCCCACACCCACAGGAATGAATTAGCTCAAGAACATATTTTCTGGGGTCCACGAAAGACTCAAACCAGCATACATGGTAACACTTGCCTTTGAGAAATTCATGGTACATCACATAATAGAGACACATGATAAGGTCTTGTGTGAGCACGGAGAAGGAGCCTTTAACCCAGCCTAGGATTTCAAGGAAACTTCCTGGGAAAAATGACCCCTGAATTGACTTTCTTGGGATAAGTAGACATTAGCTAGTGAAAACGAGAGTTTAGCTAAAATTTTATGAGGGAAGAGGAATAGGCGCTATCTGAATTTTAACTTTCTGTTTTTTCCCCTAACCTGGCTGTTTTCTTTTTTATAATAATTTAATTTCAAAGCATTTAGACCACAAAACTGCTCTGTCACTGATTGCTTTGAATACCTATTGTGTTACTGGTTTGCATTTGCAGGCAAATGCTGGGCTATAGGAATTGTAGGCAAATATTTTTCCTAGTGTTAACTTGAGATGTGTATCTGATGAAAAATTGTTCCATTACTGCCAAGGCTGCAGACCTGATCTTTTACTGAACCTTTCTAATGGGCTGTGGTTCAGGATTAAATGCCAGAGGAAATTCTGTTCCTTTACTTTGAAAAAAAATAAAAGAAATCAGTGTCATTTTACTATAAGGAAGTGCATATTGGTTTTAAAAGCAAGGTTAAATTACTTTATGGGATAAACCTGCAGCCTGTTTAGTTATTAAAAACATGGGAATAGGCTTGCTTAGAATTGTTGAGAGGTTTTGCTTTTGGTTGACCTGTTTTCAGCCAAGGTTAAATAGGGTAGGAATGTAACAAGGGCCTGAGATTGGAAATGAAATTTTGGTGTTAGGATTAATAAATTTCCCCAGTCTAACTTATTTCCCTTGCTCCCAGTAAAATATTTTAAATTTATTGTATTAGTAAAGATGATCTCTCCTTTTTAAAAAATAATGGGTGCAACTTCTCCTTACAATAATAACAATATTTTTCTTTCCCTTCAGTATCCTCATTATTTAAGTTAGAAAACATTTATTAGACATCTATTATGTTCCATATTCTGTGCTAGTTACTAGCGATTCAAGGATGGCTAAGACATGATCCATATCCTTTAGTAACTCACAATCCAGTATGAGAGAGAAAAATGTAAATAAATAAGCATGAGGAAGTAATGTTTTAAGCTGACCCTTTATGGGTTAGTAGAACCCATATGGGAGGGGGACAGAGTGAGGTTGAGTATTTTATTCATACATATATATATGCATATATATATATATATATATATATATATATAGTCTTTCATTCACTGCACATTTTTAAACTGTTACTTCCTATATTGAGCATTTGTGTATGACAACTTCCTAGAAAACTAAAGTGCTTTACTATATTTGCTTATTTGTCATAATATTTCTGCAGAATTGGTGATATTATCCCTAAATTTTTAGTTGTAAGCTTAGGGAAGTTGTAAAATTTGCCCAAGATTTGACAACTAGTCACTTACAAAGACTAGACCTGAACTTGGGTCTTTGTCACTCCAAATCCTTGTCTTTTCCTCTACTATATGCCAGACACTGCATGAGGCAGTGGGGTTACAAAAATGAAGACACAGCTTCTCATCTTGAAGAACTGTCTAAATGAGAATAGACAGAAGAGGAATAGATAGTTTTCTTTGGAAGTTTAGGAAAATTTTTAAGTGATATTTAAGCTTTCTAGATGTTTCCTGGGGGAAATATTGGTATATTTGGAATTACTGCCAACTCAGTTGTCAGGTTGATACCCATTCTAAGCTTTGCATATCAAGTTTTGGTTTCCTCCCTTTTAACAGTCCAACACATTGTATAGGAGTCTGAAATTGGAGTTGCTGCTGTTGTATGAAAATCACCCAGATGTTTGACTATGGGCATTCCCTGAAATCTCCTGTGGTTTCAGTACCTGTTTACTGAATGGAATCATGGATTTAATGTTGGGCAAACGAACCTGTGGCCTGTATACAACTCAAGCTCAGAGGGTGATTGGAGATAAGTGATTAAAAGTTTAGTCTTTTCATCTAGAGTTGAGATAATGCGTTAGATAACTCTACAGATGTAGAAACTATAATTGGCTTTTGTTTATGAAGTGCTTTGTTATTTTTGAAGGATGAGATTATAAAAGTTTATAAGGTATTGACTAAATACCAACTTGACCAATCTTTCACCTCTTCTTTATGAAGTCACTGAGTTACACTTTACAAAATTGAAGAGTTATGAACATTCTTTAAATTGAGAGGCAACCCATTAGCAATTTAATGTACTAGTTCAGTTTTCCCAATAGGTTTGAAAGAACAGGATGTTAAAATGTAGAGAAAAATTTCAATGATCAAAGATGTTTTAAAAACCCTGGGTGTTTTAGTCAGCCAAAGGGGTACTGATGCAAAATACCAGAAATCGTTTTTTTTTTTTAAAGATTTTATTTATTTATTTATTTATTTATCCCACCTTGCTGCTTGTGGTTGCTGACCATTTGCTGTGCATTTTTCTGTGTCTGCTTGTCTCCCTTTGTTGGGTCATCTTGCTACAGCAGCTCACTGCACTGCGTGGGCCAGGTTGCCTTCACCAGGAGGCCCCGGGAATCGAATCCCAGGCCTCCCATATGGTAAACGGGAGCCCAACCAATTGAGCCACAGCCGCTTCCCCTGGTTGGTTTTTATAAAGGGTATTTATTTGGGGTAGAAGTCCACAGCTACCAGGCCATAAAACGTAAGTTTCTTCCCTCACCAAAGTCCATTGCCATGTTTTGGAGCAAGACAGCTGCTGACATTTGCCAGGGTTCAGGTTCCTTTGGTTCCTCTCTTGCTAGGGCTCCGTTTCTCTCCGGGCTCAGCTCCTCTGTTTCCTCCACAAGGTCAGCTGTAGACTATGAGGCTCTCTAGGCTTTGCCTCTCTCCACAAGGCCAGCTATAGACTCAGGCGAACAGCTCGTCTCTTTTCTGGGAGCCTTCTCTCCTTCCTCACGACCAAGCTCTCTTACTTCCCGGGGCTCCAGCTCAAGACTCCAACATCAGATCTCCAACTCAAAACCTTCCAACTCTGTCCTTTGCCATGTCTTTTATCTTTGAGACCCCACCCACCAAGGGGTGGGGCTCAACGCCCTACTAATGTGGCCCAGTCAATGCCCTGATCATAACTTAATCATACCCAGATGAACAGACCAGTTAACAAGCATAATCCAATATCTATTTTTGGAATTCATAACTATATCAAACTACCAAACTGCTATACTGGGCTAAATCGTAAACAGTTTTCTATTTATAGGACTTCTCATAGCTTATACAGTGCTATTGTTTCAGTAATATACTAGTGCATCTTTTGGCACTGTGCTAACCATTGGGATACAAAGATGATTTGTTATCTTCAGCCTGATCTTTCTTCTGAGCCCGATCTTTCCTCTTGTATATATAACTGCCTACCTTACATATCCATTTGGATGTCTAGTAGGCATCTCAGGTTAATCTGTCCAAAACAGTACTCTTGATCAGCTCCCCAAACTCATCTTGATCAGTGGCCTACCTTCTATCCAGTTGAGACTAAAAACCTAGGCATCATCCTTGATTTCTCTTTTCTTCACACAAATCATGAAATCCAATTATGAGTCTCACTGGTTCTACCAACAAATATCTGGAATCTATCCTCTTCTCTCCATCCCCACTAGTCCAAACCACTATTCTCTCTTCTTTGTAATAGCTTCCTGACCAGTTTCCCTGATTCCACTTTTGCCCCCCTCTGAGTCCATTCTCTGCAAAGCAGCTAGAATGGTCTTTTTAAAAATCTTGGATCATGTAACTACTTCTGTTTAAAACAAAACAAAACAAAATTCCACTGGTTTTTCATCTATACTTAAACTGATAAACTAAATGCCTTCCCTTGGCATTTAGATCTTAGCTAGTGTGTTCCTACCAACCTTTCTGATTTCATCTTATACCACTGTTCCCTGACTAATGATGCCTAAGCCACAGTTGACTTTCTCCCCCATTCTTGAGAAAGTTTTTTTTTTTTTTTCAAAGATTTATTTATTTATCCTCTCCAACCCCCATTATTTTGCGCTTACTGTCTGCTCTCTGTGTGTTCTTCTCTGCTTGTCTCCTCTTTAGGCGCAGCACTGGGAACTGAATGTCCTGGTACATTCCAGAGTGGGAGAGAGGCACTCAATCTCTTGTGCCACCTCAGCTCCCTGGTCTGCTGCATCTCTTATTGTCTCTCCTCTGTGTCTTTTTTTGTTGCGTCATCTTGCTGTGCCAGCTCTCTGTGCAGGCCAGCACTCCTGCGCGGGCCAGCACTCCTGCGCGGACCAGCACTCCTGCGCGGGCCACCATTCTGTGTGGGTCAGCTCTCCGCTCGGGCCAGTTCACTGCGTGGGCTAGCTTGCCTTTCACCAGGATGCCCCAGGAATCGAACCCTGGATCTCCTATATGGTAGACAGGAGCCCAGTCACTTGAGCCACATCCGTTTCTCTTGAGAATGTTGTTTTTGCACTAGTTTATTCTTTAAACCTGGAATGCTCTTCTCTTATCACCAGATCTTCACAGAGCTGGCTCCTTCTTCTTGACTTTCTGGCCTCAGTGAGTGCTGACCACCCACACTAATGTAGTGCCACATCACATCACATCACATCACATCACATCACATCACATCACATCACATCACATCACATCATCACATCACTCTGTTATTTTCACGATAGCACTTATCACTACCTATTGTTTTTTGTTAGTTTTATGAGAGTATGAACGTGTTTGTCTTGTTTAATGCTGCATCCAGGGCTTAGAACAATGCCTGGCACACAATAGGTGGTCAGAATATGCTAGTTGAATGAATGAATGCTAGAGTGAATAAATGAATGAGAGAAACTGACTTATTGAGGTGGTAAAGAGCATTATTTGGATGCTATTTTTAATTTTTTTTAATTATAAGCATTTTTCTTTGAGATTTAAAAATTGAGATATAATTCATGTACCACATAGTGTACAATTTAGTGGCTTTTAGTATATTCACAAAGTTGTGCAACTGTCACTGCTATCTAATTCTAGAACATTTTTATCACCCTGAATAGAATTCCTGGATCCATTAGCAGTCACTTCCCTCCCCCCAGTCCCTGGCATCCAAGGATATACTTTCTGTTTCTTGGATTTGTCTATTCTGGACATTTCATATAAATGAAATCATACAATATTTGTCCTTTTTTTCTGGCTTCTTTAAATTACCATGTTTTCAATGTTCATCCATGTTGTAGCTTATATCAGTACTTCATTCCTTTTTTAAAAAAGTATTTTTAAAGAAGCTTTAGATTACATAAATGTTACATAAAAAATATAGTGCATTCCCATATCCCCTCCCCCTTCCCCTTCCACACTTTCCCGCATTAACAACATCCTTCATTAGTGTGGTACATTTGTTACAATTGATGAACAAATAAAGCATTGCTACTAACCATGGACTATTGTTTACATTATAGTTTACACTTTGCCCCGCAAAACTTTATAGGTTTTGACAAAATGTATAATGGCCTGTATCCGTCATTGCAGTGTCATGCAGGACAATTCCAGTGCTCCAAAATGCCGCTGTATTCTTCCCTCTCCCTCCCTTCAGAACCTTTTGTGGCCACTGCCTTTATATCAGTGATCCAAATTCTTCCATTGCTAGAATAATAATAAGTCTACTTTAGTCCATAGTTACATTCCCCCCTTATGTTTGTTCATTTCTCAATCTTGAGGATTTTGTTTCTGATTGAGAGGGGGCTTAGATCCCATGGGGCAGATGGATAGAACTGTCTTGTTTGCAGTGTAGATACTCTCTGATTTTTGGGATGGGTGTTGTCCATCATCATCCTTTTGTTAGTTGTCCTGGGTGAGTCCAGTGAACTGGAGAGTAGGTTTTGGAACTCTGCTGAGATTCAGGGCTCAACCGACATATGAACAAGATTTAAGTCTCTGGAACATATACGTAACGAATATAGTGCTAATTATAGGTTCAAATAAAAGGGACAGAAGAACCATGTGTGGGAAAATTATAAATGAGACTAACTCTGATACATTGGGGAGATAGGTTATCATATATTCCAGGGTAAGGCCCACTGATGGGGTG
>JAQZBX010059481.1:0-17517 GCA_029593785.1 Cabassous unicinctus
TCAGGCTCAGTCATTTACCTCAGTGCTGCTTGACCCTGACTGTATATTAGACTCACCTGGCTGGCTTTCAAAATTCCTGATGCCCAGGCCAGGCCTTAAAACAATTAAATCAGAATTCCTGGGGGTGGGACTTGGACATCAGTAAGTTCCCAGGTGGTTCCAATGTGTAGCCAATGTAGAGTACCATTGATTGACCAGAGTTTAGGCTACAAGAGCTGGGTAGTGACTAAAACTGTAGTTTTCAAAAGAAAAAGGAAATGAAAAAGAGGGTGTGGCCGTTTGATATTATTTATGAATTCCAAAAAGAGATATAGATTATGTTTGTAAACTGGTCTGTCCCTCTGGGCATGACACCCTTTGATTGATTTAAATTCAAAGGCTTTATGTTTACTTGATTAAATCAAGATTAGGGCTTGATTCGATCACGTCATTAGGGTGTGCAGGGTTGAGTCCCCACCCCCTTGCTGGGCTATATAAGCAGACACTCAATCAAGAACACAGAAGAGTGGGGAGCGGATGTGGCTCAAATGGTTGGGTGTCCGTCTCCCATATGGAGGTACCTGGGTTCGATTCCCGGGACCTCCCGGTGAAAGAAAAAAAACACAGAAGAGGATAACACACAGAGGAAGAGAGAGTTCCAGACACGGAAGTGGAGAGAACTTGTCAGCTTTTTGATCCTGTGGCCCAGGGAAGAGAGATGAGACATTTGTCTGATAGTTTACAGCTAACCTTGTGAAGAGACCAGAGCAGCTGAGCCTAGAAAGAAACGAGCCGTCCAGCCTACAGCTGAGATCAGAAGAAGCTGGGCCTACAGAGCCTTAAGAGCAAAGACGAAGGCTGAACCCTCGCAGATATCGGCAGCCATCTTGCTTCAACACATGGCAACAGACATTTGATGAGAAAGTACCTCTAATGGTACCTTGAGTCAGACTCTTTAGGGCCTTGTAACTATAAGCTTCTACCCCAAATAAATACCCTTTATAAAAGCCAACAGATTTCTGGTACTTTGCATCAGCACCCCTTTGGCTGACTAATACAGAAGAGACGATGAATTTATAGGAAGCAGTCTTCAGTTTACTTTACCATACTGATCATGGGGAGCCTAATCAGATATTGGGCTGAACTAAGAAAGATAAGGCTGCCCTTCCCCACCAAGCCTATGATGATAGAGGCCTCTAGGCTACAACAGAAGGAAAAAGGAGACAGAGTAAGAGATCAGAACCCATCTCTTAGGGTAGTCACAGGTTCTCAAGAACCATTTTTTTTTTCCTAAAGGAACCCATTGTGTGCTTCTTACAGACTTCTCTCGGGTGTTGGCAGAGGCTAGTGAGGATGGAATTCCCAAAGATGAGCATGTTGCCCACAAAATTGCGAAGCCTGACGTCTGTGCCCAACATACCCAGGCTACTGGAATCTATTTGGCAGGAATGGCTGACACAAGAAAGAGTTATAAAGACTTGCAGTTCCCTGGGGGCACGTTGAGGACCGGCCTGGCAGCCCTCGTGTTCCACGTTACATAACAACCCAAGCCAGCTGCCAGCTTCCTGGCAACGCGATGTGAATACTGATGTGTTTTGTGCCTCAGATAAGCCAAGAGATGATTAATTCCCAAATATCTTTATTATGGAGCCTTTTTTCTAATTTCCAAAATGCAGCAATCCACTTATTTGTTCATTGAGAAATCTCTAGTTTTCTCTTTGGTGGGTCCAAATGTATTTTTAAAGAGGGATTTATCTTTCATCTTTTCCTTCCCTTTTTGCTTAGTATTCTAGGGGCAAAGAAAAACTTCAGGAAGGAGAAAATTCTGCCAGCAACAGCTCTTTTGAGCTGCACAGTAATCCAAATGTTTCAAATGCATACGCACTCTCCTTTACTGACACCTCTGAGAAAGATGGGGAAGAAAAAATTCTCAGCTCTCTCTGACCAGTGGTCCTAACTCCTTTCCTCAACCCACAGTCTGTGCTAATCCTATACAGACGATGACATATGAAGATATTTTCTAGGGGATTTTCCAAGCCAGGCATCTAAATAGACTTGTCGGGGGGTGGATGTGACTCAAATAGTTGGGCGTCAGTCTCCCATATGGAGGGACCTGGGTTTGACCCCCGGGACCTCCCGGTTAAAAAAAAAAAAAAAAATAGACTTGTCAAGCTCCCCCAGCCTTGGACCACTTGGACCAGTGGTCCCAGAGTGGTGCTCACATTTGACCTAGAAAGTCTATCCTAATGATTCACCATAAAGCCCAAATTTTGGCAGCTGGAGAAACTTTAAACAGTGTGACTTGATTGTGATGAAGTCCTAACCAATACTCACATTTGATGTTAGGATTTTTAATATTGATATTAAAAAATAAATTCCACACACTCTTTAACATAGAACATGCCACCTTTGGGAATCAAGGATATAGCCTGAAGAGTGAGAAGAAAGGGTATTATTTCCTGGATACTGCTACCTCCGCCTGGCTCCAAAAGCACAGACATTTTTCAGTCAATTATATTTCTCATTATGTGTCTGGATTCCAAACACAACCTTCCTGCTTCCCTCACCATCATTTTTGCTCCATCTGCTTGTCCTTGGATGGAAAGGAGAAGATCCCCTTCCAAATAATTGCCACACATACTTCATAATTTCCATAAGTCCATGGAACTCCGGGACCCTGGAGTTTTCCACAGCAAGGCTTCAGTATGTGGACAGCAGAATCCCAGCTTTATACAGGGACCATCTCAGATCAATGTCATCTTCTCATTAGAATTTATGGAACAGACACAGCTTAGCAAAACTACATCCATACTTGCTAAAGGAAGAGGAAGAAAAGGTGTGTTTTTCTACCTTTATTCATAAGGCTTGCTAAGCTTCATATGCAAGTACAGTGGCCTAAACCTTTCTCTGCACATAAGAGAGAATTTGGTTCAAGAAATACCACCATCAATATATACCGAATGGTCATTATATATAGCCCAACACTAAGATAATGCACTATATTCCACAACACTGCCAAGACTCTGAGAACATTTTTTGACACATTTAAACAGCAGAATGACCGTAAATTATGTAAAGGGAGAACTTTATTAGTACATTTCAGAAAATATAAAATAAAAACCCCTAGCAACTGAATTTAGTGCTTCATAACTCTCTCTTGCTAAAGTTTGAGTTTAATCCACTGCGATTTTTGATATTTTATTTAATACATCTAGCAGGCCTCACCAAAAGAATAATTTTACTATTGCTACTAAATTCAATTAGAGTGGTTACATTTTCATGATAAAGTAACATTTGCAGGGCCATTCTTTAACACACAAGTTATTAAATCCCACAGTCCCTTATCCACATTGCTGACTAATCTAATGCATTTAAGCCTCCCTTAAGAAACTATATTTCAGCTCATGGCTCACACATTGTGATAGCTTTCACTTTTCTGACCTAAGAAGTCATTTTTCTTTCCTCTTGACATCTCAAGAGTCATCTTTAATAATGTTTTTCTGTAGTTCCAATGTCCTCATCACCTGACGTTTCCTGACTTGGTGAGTCAGCTCTTCTCCCATAGAAGCACCCATCAGATGTGGCTACTCCCAGGTACTCCCAAGCACACAGCTCCACCTCATGACCTGGCAGATACCCTACTACAAAATCCATTAAATTTAGGTGAAAATGTTAGCATCTATGCCTTCCAGCATTCTTCATGCATTTCTCACTGTGCCAGCAACAAATGCTTCTGATGGCATGACCACCAGAAAACTCTCTCTCTCTCTCTCTCTCTTTCTCTCTCTCACACACACACACACACACACATGCATTCAGCCCAGTGGTTAGGAGTGAGGACTCAGGGTCTAGGGTGCCTGGATTCAAATCCTCACCAACCATGGGCAAGTCACGTGGCCTCTCTGGGACTCTGTTTCCCTGTCTGTTAGATGGGGATACTAATTGCAATCATCTTTATTGGCATGATGACCCAGAGTCAAAGGAAACCCTAGTACTTCAGGTGCCATTTGAAATTTTTATTGAAATCTTTAGTCCAATTTCTTAGGGAATTGGACTAATATTTTCACAGGTCCAGATAAATGACAAAGTAAGAGCCAGTGTGTTCTCAATTAGGGCTCCTCTACCTTACATGTTTTTCAGAACAAGGTCAGATGTAAATCAACAATAACAGCAGCCCCTTGGGAATTATACCAGCTTTTGTGGTGACTGAACTAAATATGAATAATTATTTGATACCAAGTCAGGATGGTCCCATTTTAGGATAACAAAATGGTTCAACAGTGGCTTATTTTTTCAATCTGGAAAAAGTTGGCTATAAATGATCTGAAGCTTAACAGAAATCTAATTAGGCAAAGTTAGAGGGTAGCAACCAACATGAGCATTGATCGTGAAGGGGCTTGGACAACAATTCTCTGGCATGGGTATCATCCCCTTTTATGGGCAAGAAGACTGAACGAAGAAATGTGTTAACAATGATGAAGGGAGGAATGGCTATTGCGTGACAGCCAACAGTGCTGGCTATGTTATAAAACTTCCTGCTCTTCAGTTTTAACAGAACTGAGTTTTGAAAATTGAGATCTATATGTTTTGAAGTAGAAAAACCATAGTATAAAACACAAAGTTTTCCCTCCACCCCTCATCCCCCATGCCTTGGGGGGCTACCAATCCAAGCTGTCGGAACTTCAGTGGAAACTTCATTTTGCTCTCAGATGGGTGGGTGGATGATGGATAGACAGAGAGATGGATTTATAGTCTTTAAAATCAATAAGCCAAAAAAAGGGGGGGAGGGAATGAGCGTAGCTCAGTGCTTCCCATATACAAGGTCCCGTGTTCAATCCCCAGTACTGCCTAAAAATAAATTTTAAAAATAAAATCAATAAATCTGTAGGTCAAAAAACATTTTCCATAAAAATTTGTAACAATTAAAACCAGCATCACAGCCCAGAAAGGGTAATTCATCCTAATGGTGAATTTATTTTAAAAGCAGTATTGCTTTTCAGCTCTTTAGCCACTTTATAACAAGAAGGAAATATTTTATTTTTATTGTCACTGTGAGATTTCAACTATCAGCACTAACAGTTTAAAAAAAACTTTGAAATTCTTTTTCTAGAGATATTTTGGCTATGAAACTTCCTTCCAAAACTGGCCGCAGGTCTAAATTCTGCCCCAAACGGGTTTATCATTAATAGGAATCAAGAAACATATCTTTCTATCTTTGCAGATGTTCTGCAGGGATAGCCTCCAGGAAAGAGTCAGAAGGGCTGGGATCTAAAGATGATGCCATCATTCTCACTACACCCCAGTCCAAAAATCATCACTCCTAAAGATCAGGAGTTCTGTGAAAGGATTGTCCTCTCCCCCTAAAGTCTCTACCTGAGCTTCCCTCTGAACAGTGAAAGCAAGCTGGGCAACAACAGGAGGCATTATAAAGAAGGCAGGGAGTGGATGTGGATCAAGCATTTAAGCACCCGCCTTGAGCACCCACCTCCCACCCACATGGGATGTCCGGTGGGAGGTCCTGGGTTTGGTTTCCGGTGCCTCCAAAAAACAAACAAACAAAAAAACAAACAAGAAGCAAAACAAACAATAAAAAAACAACTCAGGGAAGCCCATGTGTTTCAGTGGTTGAGTGCCACCACCAAAAAAAAAAAAAGAGAGGCAGAGGATGGTGTTTTGCAGGGCTGTCAGAGGACTGAAGGAGACTCATGGTTTTTAATGTTGGCACAAATGGATTATGTAACCCTGGCAAGTGACCTGACTTTTCTGCATCTTAGTTCCTCCTCATCTGTAAAATAAGGCAATTGGATCACATAATATTTCAATTTCTTCCCAGCTGTAGAAATCCTTATTTCTAGAAAAAACACAATTTGCAAAACAGCAATTTTCAAATCTGGGCCTCATTTACAACAATTTTTGCTTTACGGGGCTTCTGCAACCTGATTTTCCCAGAGCACCAAATAGTTCTTACTGTCCCTTCAAACATTTTGTGGCATCTCAGGGAATATCAGGGAAATACCAAATCAGAGGCATGTAGATTCCAGAGTGTCTTAAGGGAACACTTTTAGGGTGGATTAGAGAAGAGGCCAAAATCCCATAGTGATTCCGTCCAAGTAAATGCACCATTTGACTATGGAAATCTTTGTGCATAAAACCAGAATGTTTTTTCAGTTTTATTAGCCTAGACTCCACAGAGTTGAAAAATCTAATGTTAGGTCAAAGATATACAAAATGTAATCTTATTGTGAAGGGGGTAATATATCATATGGTTATTAAAAATACTACCAAAGATAGCAAAATTTCTATCCAAGGAAGGAAAAGTTAAGAGTTTCCTTTAAATTGTAGTTCTTTCCAGATATTTTATGTTAAAGATCATTAGATTTTTAAGAAAGAATTACAATAAACCACAAGTTAACTGAAGATCAGTTAGTCTCATATTATTGTTAGGTCAGTAGGAAAATATGATTCAGTTCCTCTATGAGGTAAAGTAAGGTCATGCCAGCCTAAAAGGTCACAAAACACAAATAGTTTTACTTCTTCCAAAGATACAAGTAATTCTGGTAGCTCAACAAAGCAGAATTACAAGCTTTTCAATTCAGCTAAGTGTTATTCCTTGAGACCTTGCCAAATTTCTCCTCTGATCTCATCTGACCACTCTTTTGGCCTTTTGCATGTACTACACTTTACATTGTTATTGCTCCTGTTTATCAATTGGACTGCAAATCCTTTGAAGGCAGTGTCCAAATTTTATACCTTCTCTGTGTTCTAAATTCCTAAAGGAAACACTTTCTAGAGAGATCTAATCCGAAACTCTACTTCCCTTTTAATTTTTTTAATAATATTTTTTATTATTACTGAAATTACATTGCTGCCCAGCAATTTCCATTTTCCTATTCTTCCATAGCACATAGATGCCTACAAGGATTTTGTTCTAGCCTGCTTTGCAGTTTGGTGTGGCCACGTGACTATGTACCTGCTAAGGGACGTGAGCAGAAGCGATGTGTGCCACTTTTGAACCAGGGCCTTGAGACAGTGAGTGTGCCTCCTCCATGTCCCCTCTTCCTCCTTTTTGAACCCCAATGTGATAGCACCCAACCTTGACCATACAGAAGACTGACAAGGCCCTGGGGGATAAAGGACCCACAACATGGAAGGAACCTGGATCCACGCATAGCTACATGGCACAGAGCCCCTGCATATCTGGGACACTTTCCTCATACTGTTAAATGAGAGAGAAATTAATTTCTTGGTTCGTTAAGTCACAATGTTTTTGCATCTTTTGTTATAGCAGGTTAGTTATAGTGGAAACATCGAAAAATATGAGAAGCAGATGAAAAGTCACCTTGGATCCTACTACCCCTAAATAACCACTATTAATATTTTTGGGGTAGTTCCTTCCAGAATTTTCTCTATTCCTACAAAAAACCATACCCCCACTTTTCTACAGAAATGAAATTATACAGGCTTCTAGCCTCTCTCACATAATATCTTCCTCTATTTAATATACTGTTTTTTCCCAAATCAAAGATATAGATATAATTTTAATGGCTTATAATATTCCATTACTTGGATATACCAGAGTCTATTTAACTAATATTTCATTGTTGGACATTTGAGCTTTTTTTTTTTTTTTCTTTTTTCAATGTCTTTTAAACAACACTGCAGAGAGCATTCTTGCACATAAACCTTTACATACCTGTCACATTATTTTTTTATAAGCCTCTATTCTTAACATATCTTTACAAATAGGTTCCCTTTTTCTGGGTACCTACATAAGTCATTACATCTGATGGATATTTGCAAGGCTACATTCATTAATTTTATTTTGAGACAAATTCCTAATTCATGTTTTGTTATCCATAGACATCCTAGAAACCAAACAAGGTTTCATCTCTCCAGTCAGCAACCAGGATGAATAAATAGGTCCCTAAGCAGTGGTATCAGACAAACTTCCCTTATAGAACACAATCCTGGTTATTAACATACACAAAAGGGAATGGAATAGCAGACCTTGTTTCCTGCTGACAAACCTTGATCTACATCTGTGTTGCCAATTACTTGTTCAACAAACCTGTTACTTTTTTGGAAATAATAAATAATTCAGGGAAGTCGTTTTGAATCCTCTGACATCTGTTGCTTGTATGACTCTGAATTATTCATCAGTGAGCATAAACAGTATTAATTAAAGAAAAGTACTGAGGCAAACCATTGAAACAGAAATGAACACTGCAGAAGAAAATGCCTTTACTCAAAGCACGCTTTACTTGTCATTGACAAATATCTCAAGGAAGATGCCAGTCCTTGGAATTTTAAAGAACTGATACACTTAGAAATCAGAGGGCAGGATATAAGTGATAAACTTTATTCTATGTTTCCAAATTTAACTTTTTTCTCCCCTTCAGAAAAATCATAGCCTTTTATTTGGTCTTTCAGTGTTCAACCCGCATCCCTCGATTTGGAGGTGTGTTATAAAGTCTTACTAACTGATGTTCAAAAGACTAAGTAGCAGGGATCAAATCATCATGTGCTCCATTTGTAAACTGAAATTTAGATATATTTATATTTGAGCTCATTGCACCCCTCCTTTCCCAAATTAAAGATAGCTCAATTGATCTAGCTGCCACCCAGCCTGATAATTTATTTCCATGACGACTTTGGCACTTCCTTTTCACAAAGTGCTTTCTTGTGGTAAAGAGCAAAAGAGAAAAACCTTACAACCTTGCCGCCTATTCCACATGGGTGGCCGTTAGGTAATCATTTAATTCTTCCCCGTCTCTTAGCTCACCTACAGATTCAGTAATACCTCCGCTTTAAAAGAGGACTGCTAATTCTGTGTATGTGCAGGGAAAGTGTGAGCATAAGGGAAATGTATTACCGAGTCTATAAAGCACTGTTGGTAAACAAATGCCTCCAAACGGTGGGGCCAGGAGGTGTCACAGTAGGCAGGTCCAGGAGGAAAAAGGCCTCTCGGGAAAGGCAAGTTGGTTTGAACTGGGGAGATGTTCAGAGAAACCTGCTCCTTTGTGTGGCTCTCTGGAATTGCTCAGTAACGACTGCCTGACACTGAAGTAACCCGGCCGTTGCTCCCTCCAACTCTCAGTACCAACTGCTGGGGTTGCTGTGGGCAACAGAGGAGAAACGCCGGCGAGGGAAGAAGAGTGGCAGGGAGCAGAGAGGCCAGAGAAAGAAAAAAAAGAAAAAAACAAGACTGAAGAAAGACACAAGCCTAGTTTGGGGTCCTTTCAAAATCACTGACTAGCCACTGGCATAGTTTTCTTACAAATGGAGACTACTGAATGACTTCTGTGCATAAATTAGCACTCCACATCGGATCCACAGAGACCTCCCAACACTTCCAGAAAAAGGGAGCCACAAAACCTCTTACAACCTTTCACAAATGGGGACAAGCATCCCTTGTTTCTCAAAGTTTCAATTTACTGTTTGTTGTTTTGGTGGTGGTGTTTTTTTTCCTTTTGGGGGGCAGGTTGGAAGAGGTACAGGAGCTGGTGGAGGGGAGCTTGGAGAAGAGGAGAAGTGAAAGGAGGAGAAACAGCTCTGCCCATCTCAGAATGGCCCATCATCAAAAGGGGTTTGTTGTCTCAAACACCAGAGCAAGGGTGGAAAAGAAGCCAAGGCTCTGGGCTCCCAAAAAGAGGTTGAACAGGGACTGCTACCCAAAATGAAACTACAGATTTAGAAAGGATCCAACTGGCCCTCATCATGCACTGGATTTTAAGAAAATGAACTAAAAAAAGATCTCTTTTTAAAAGACAACGGATGGACTTCGTTGACTAAGAGAACTGTCGAGTTAAGAGTCCCCTCAACTGAAACCAAGTACAGCCAGGATGGAGCCGGTAACACCAAGCCAAATGCTTCCCAGAAAATCTCCACACTGCTAATTTCATTCAAACATTCAAAAACAAACATTTACCGAGTTCCTTCTATTTAGAAGAAAGTGGGGAAAAGTCACTGCCTCCCCATTTTCCAATACAAGCCCTGGAGATACAAAGTGAGAATCTTAGGAGCTGAACAAAACAAGGTAAACTTTCCACCATGGATTCATCTGGCCCTGTGGTGCTGTCACTCTCAAGAGGAAGGACCTGGAAGCAGCCCACAGACTGGAGTCTTGATTTGGTGACAACATTGATGACGCACCCAGAAAATCAGAGGCTGTGAAAACAGATTCTGATGGCCAGCAAGCAAGTGAACGAGCAAGCCTCTTAGCAGGGAGGAGGGGAGCACACATGGAACTCAGCGGGCTAGGGGGAAGCCCAGGTCCCTGCCTAAAGAAGGCCTTGAGCTGCTGTCTGAATGGCAAAAATAAAACAAAAACAGGTGTCCTCAATAGGCAATGGGCAGCTTTAACCTCTGCCTCTGAGGCCATGCACTGTGCTTCTGAAACTTAAACTTCATGGAGCACAGGAATCACCTGGGTATCCTGTTGCAGAGCAGATTCTGATTCAACAGGTCTGCGGTGGGGCCTGAGATTCTGCATTTTTAACAAGCTCCTAGATGATGCTATTCTGCTGATCCATGGACCACACTTTGAGTAGCAGCTGTTCAACCTGGCAACACATTAGAGAGTTCTAGAAGAGAGATCTCGGCCAAATTAAATCAGTATATCTGAGAGTGAGTCTCAACCACCAGGATTTTTAGTTTCCCAAGTGATTTTTGAGAACCTACTGGTTGGACTAATTCTGACTCTCATCATTTAGATATGCGGACCTAGGAAATTAATCTCTAGGAATCTCAGTTTTGTCATCAGAAAAGTGGGGATATGCTGGCCTAAATGGGTTGTTACAGAAACAAATGCACAGTATCTGAAAGCACTTTGAATGAAGATAAAATATAATTATTATTTTGCATGATACTGTCTTTTTTATTGTTGTTAAGAGTTAGGAGTTAATAGTGTACCTTACCAATCAAGTTCCACAAATAATGATTGAACGCTTATTCTATGGAGGAATCTGGATTTTTTTCTTTTGTTTTGTTTTAGTTGAGAGGCCTCTCTGTTGCTCTATTAACTCCCCAAAGCCCAGTGCATTGGGACTCTAGTTTAACTGATGATTGGCTCGTAAATGTAGGCCTCATGGTATCCCAGCAAGTACCTTGAAAAAATCCTCCTAAAATTTTTTCAATTATGGTTTCCTGGCACCACCTGATTATTGCTACAGGATCTACAAAGCAAATCCACATTCCTCCCTCCCCTTCCATTGCTCCCCTATCCTACCAACCCCAGTGGTCCCAGGTTGAAGGAAGATCCTCCAGTGCCAACTTTGAACTTTCTGTGCAATAAATAAAGCTCCATCATAGCAAAGGGCATCAGTTCTGCCAGCCACCAACAGATGGCATCAGTGGTTGTACAAGGCATTTCAGCCTCAAGAGACTTGGCCTTGTTCCTTAATCTGCCATGTCTGCTATGTTTGAAATGCAGTGTCTTGTTAGAATCTTACTGATGGTGGAAAAAACCTGGGCCCAAATGCAAGCCTCTTTGGATGATAGAATGAGAGTTGAGAAAAGCAAGAGTCACCAACATTCAGTTTGCTTCAGAAACAACTTTACAAGCCACCAATACCTACCTATCTAGGTAGGTGTCAAGGTGGACTTAGAGCAAATGGGCCTTCAGACACCAGTCGGTTAGAAAAGCTTCTGTGTCCCCAACTGACATAACCACATAGTTGCTTCTCACAGCCCACGCAGAAACCACACAGAAAGCAAAACAACCCTCCACCGTGAGGCAATGCTCTAACCGCAGAAACCCTTTTCAAACCGAAGACCCTCTGAGAACCAGAACTCCATTTCCTCTTGATTTGCTGGCTTGTGTGCTAACATCACCATCAAGCTATTCCCAAGAAAACAGTGCCTCCCACCACCCCCCAACCCTCTCAATAACTGTGGCAAAGTTAGTGAAGTGTTCAAGCTAAAGCAGCTTAGGTCTTTCTGCAGGAACATTTAAAAATGAATGCCATCATCTTAGTCTTTCAGATGGAATGGTAAGGAATCCTGTAGATGGCCAGGAATGGCTATTATTTTAGAGCAGCAGTTCACAGCCAGGGGGCCCATTTGGTGCTGCCTGGAGACATTATTGACGGTCACAATGGGGGAATGGGGAGGAAGGGGCTGTGCTACTGGAATCTACTGGGTAGAAGCCAGAGATGCTGCTAAATAGCCTACAATGCACAGGATAGTCCTCCACAACAAAGAATGATTCTGTCCAAAACATCAATAGTGCCCAAGCTGACAAACCCCATCTTAGAAGCCAGGAATTTTGGCCAAGAAAATTAAAACTCCAAAATCCAATTTCCCACTGTCATCACAGAAAACATCTTCTTGAGTGAGAAGACAAAAGCTAATTAATGGCCCACATCTATGGCCAGTTGATTTTTGACAAGGGTGCCAAGTCCACCCAATGGGGAAATAATAATCTTTTCAACAAATGGTGCTAGAACAACTGGATATCCACATGCAAAAGAATGAATGTGGATGGACCCTTACTTCTCACTATATACAAAAATTAATTCAAAATGGATTAATGACCTAAATATAAGACCTAATACCATAAAATTCATACAAGAAAACATAGGGAAATAACTTCAGGACCTTTTAATAGGCAGTGGATTTCTAAATTTTACAACAAACGCCTAAGCAACAAAGAAAAAATAAACAAAATGGATTTCATCAAAATCAAAAGTTATTGTGCATCAAAGGACATTATCAAGAAAGTGAAAAGACAACCTACAGAATAGTAGAAAATATTTGGAAACTATCTATCTGGTAAGGGCTTAATATCCAGAATATATAAAGAAGCCCTACAACTAAAGAACAAAAAAAGACAAATAACCCAATTAAATACTGTGCCAAGGTTTCAAATAGACAGTTCTCCAAAGAAGATAGTCAAATGGCCAATAAGTATATGAAAAGAGGCTCAGTATCAGTAGCCATTAGAGAAATGCAAATTTTAAAACTATAATTAGATAATACTTCACACCCACTATGATGGCTATTATTTTTAACTGAAAACAAGTGTTGGTGAGGATGCAGAGAAATAGGAACCCTAGTACATTATTGGTGGGAATGTAAAATGATGCAGTCACTGTGGAAAATAGTTTGGTGGTTCCACAGAAAGTTAAACATAGAACTACTATATGACTCAGCAATTCCACTCCTAGGTATATACCCCAAAGAATTGAAAGCAGAGATATTTGCACATCAGTGTTCATGACAGCACAATTCACAATAGCCAAAAGGTAGAAGCAATCCAAGTACCTATCAAGAGACAATGGATAAACAAAAGGTGGTCTATCCATACGATGGAATACTAAGCAAAGTGCTTTAACATGCTGCAATATGGATGAACCTTGAAGACATCATGTTGAGTGAAATAAGACAGGCACAAAAGGACATGTATTATATGATTTCTCTTATATGAAACATGTAGAATAATCAAATTCTTAGTGACAGAAAACAGAATAGTGGTTATCAGGGATGGGTAGAGGAGGGAATGGGGAGTTACTGCTAAGTGAGTATGAGTTTTGGTTTGGGATGATGAAAATAGTCTGGAAATAGTGGTGAAAGTTACAAATTATTGTCAATGTACTTAATGTCAAAAAATTGTCCAGTTAAAATGGTTAAAATGATTTTTATGTTATGTATATTTTACCACAATTGAAAGTAAATAAATAATTTTTTTAAAAGCTAATTAATGGAAACTCCTTCAAGTTCTCTCCCTCCAGAAACTGAAATCAATCCTCACAAGCTTTCTTCTTCCCTGGTTTTGAGAACACAGTGTCTCTCATTTCTGCCAAGGCCTTTCCTTTTTGATCTCATTCTGAGTTTCTCAGAAATTTCTCTCCATCTATTACCTACTCTTCCACAGCATCTGCACTCTTCCTCACCACCTCCCTCTACCTGACTCAGAGAGGGTGTTTTTCTATTTTAAAGACAACTCTCACCCAGAGAAGAAAATATCACTGAGTATATACTGATATAAATAAATGACTGAATAAATAAATAAATGGAGGGAAAGGGACACATCTTCCTTACAGAAGATTTCCAAGTAAATAAATGTAGAAGAAATGAGAGAAATAGAAAATTACCACTAGAAGACTACAGTAATAATTGCTACAGGCAAGGTCCACAGATGAATATTGAAATTAGTAGGCATATTTAAAGACAAAGAGGATACTTGCATAGCCTCCAAGTATGTCTTCCCAAAATATGTCCACAAATTCTTTGATATGCTTCCCCCCTAGGAGGCAGCACTTAATTCCCCTCCCCTTGTGCATGGGCTGGATTTAGTGACTTGCTTCTAATGAATATAGAGTAGTATAGAAAAGGGAAAATAGTAACTTTACACTGGAGACAGCACCTTAACCGAGTGATCAAGGTTAGCATCACCAACGATAAATCAGGTTGATATTGTGTACCCCCTGAGACCGATGCAATGAGAGGGGCACCTCACCTCTGTGGTCTCTTCCCCAAAACCCACATTCCAGTCTGATGATCAGAAAACATCAGACATATTCTCACCACTGCACCAGTGTTTCCAACCACTGATAGAGTGTTCTAGTTAGTTTATTGGAACCTGAAACTCACCATGTCCAAAGCAAATCTGGTTTTTCCTGTATTCTCTTTTTTAGTTGGTTTTTATAGTAGACAATTTTTATAACTCTAAAAAGCCCTATTTCTAGGAAATTCTTTTTGCTTAAAATTGCCTGCCTTATACCATATGATCACACTACCAGGCCACAAGTTACTGGACCAGAGGTCAGTGCCCCAAGGCAAAGGGGCCTGGGAAAAGCATGGAAATAAGTGACGCTATGCAGAGCTTGGCATGAGACTGCCCAAAGAGGCATGACATGTTGCACATTCACAATGGGAACCAATGTGATCTTCCCTTGGGGAGTAAGCCTGGAAGACTCATAGACCAAGAGCAATGGAAACTCACTTTCCTTTGCACAAGCCAAAAGCCACAGAATAGATCCCAAATGATGACAAGCCCTACTGTGCCATTCTCTGAAGTGTGCCTTCCATTTGAGCCCTGGAGTCAATGAAGCCCAAAGGGAACATTCCCAGTAAAACTGCTTCTCCTACTTTCTTACTTTCCTGTGTATCCACAGACTAATCCTGTCACCAAAATCTAAGCCTGGAACAACAAATTTACTGAAAGATTTGCAAGGAAAAGCTAAGTCTGGTCATTTAAAACATTTTGTATATTAAAGCATATATGGATATGTTATGGAATGAAATACAAAATCTGAATGAATGTTCCAGACTAAACAGGTGGGTTAGAAATTTCTCATTGCTTCAGAATTTAATCCTTGAAGTCCCTTTTTCTAGAAAAATTTCCATGGAAGTATCCCTTAAAGGGGCAAAGGAGAGTACATGCAAAACAGGGGTGACAGGGTAGGTCAGGACGGTGGGTAATCTGTGTGCCTTTTTCTAACAATCTGTAAGAATCTGGAGCACCACTAGCTACCCCCTCAACCAAGCCAGAAACCTGGGTGGTAGCCCCAAGTCTTCCCTCTCCCTCATCCTCCACCCCAACATTTAATCAAACGTTTAACCAATTGGTAACTAAAGCAAATGGCGATACAGTGATGCTGCTAAAACAACTGACTCTGGAGTGAAAGTGCCCGGGCTCCTACTCTCAACTCTGCCAAGTATGTGCCAAGTAGACTTGGGTAGACTTTTTTAAATCTCTGTTGCCTCAGTGTCCAAGTCTATAAAATAGGAATAGAAATAGTACCTACCTCTAGGGTTGTGGTGAGGATTACTGATTTAATGTATGTAAAGGTTTTTAACAGTGCTGGGTACTTAGTAAGCACCATATGTGTAGCTACCATATTATCTTCATCGTCACTGTCATCATCATCATCATCATCATGATTATCTCTCCCTTCAAAATGTCATTTAGATATACTGTGTCCTTTCCAAGTTCAGGTCCTTATGACCTCATGCATAGGCCATCTGCAATAATTTTTAATGAATGAATTAATTTCTAAAGTGACTGTCCCAATATACACTCCCAGCTGCATTATATGTGTTCCTATTGTTTATCCCTAGCTTTTGTATTTTAAACAAATGTTTTTAATTAAAAAATTTTTTTTTCCAATCTGGTGAGTCTAAAATGGTATTCTCATTGTGAGAATTTTCCTTGATTTCTAATGAGGTTGAACTTATTTTCACAAGTTTACTGGCCACCAGTATTTTCTTTTTTTGTGGAATGTATTTTCATGTATTTTGCCTGTTGTTCTATTGTGTCTTTTTTTATACATACTGTTTTAAGTCATGTTTTTTCTTTTTCATTTATTTCTGAATATCTAATTTTACACTCTGTACCCACCAAGCAACTTCCCTCCCTTCTTGGCCCCACCCCCATTCCCTGTTAATCTCTAATCTACTTTCTGTCTCTATGAATTTGCTATTTCTAGATAGTTCATATAAGGGAAATCATACAGTATTTGTCCTTATGTGCCTTGCTTATTTCTCTCAACATAATGTTTGTAAGGTTCACCCATGTTGTAGCATGTATTGCAACTTCATTCCTTTCTATGGCTGAATAATATTCATTGTATATTGTTTATACGGTTTATCCTTAACCATATTTTGTTTATTCTTTCAGTTGTTCATGGACACTTGGATTGTTTCCACCTTTTGGCTCTTATGAATAATGCTGCTATGAACATTGGTGCTGTTTTGAGTCCCTGTTTTCAGTTTTTTGGGGTATATACATAGGAGTGGAATTGCTGGGTAATATGGTATTTCTGTGTTTAATTTTTTGAGAAACTGCTATACTGCTTTCCATAGCGGCTACACCATTTTACATTCCTACCAACAATGCTATAATTGAGGCACAATAAATTGCACATTTAAAGTGTACAATCTGATACATTTTGAGATCTGTATATACCTGTGAAACCAATGACCACAGATAGATATCAAAAAATGAGATTCTAGAGGTTATCTTATTCAAATAGTTCTCCCTTTGAAAATTTAGGGGGTTTGTATTAAATTATCATTCCAGTTTCTTCCAGCTCTGGCACTGGATGATTTTGTAAATAATCAGGCAAATAAGACATTATTAATTTCATTTATTAAAGAAAGTTATTCACTACTTCCTTTGTGGGGGAAAAAAAAAAAAAAAAAGATAGTGCACATTTGCATCATCCCTCAAAGTATCCTCACGCCCTTTTGTAATTCCTAACTCCCTTCAAGCAATGTTGTAACTGCCCTCCAGGTGATTCTGATGTGTGCTCAAGATGGAGAACCAGACTGGATCCCTCAGCATGTCTCTCTTAGGGCCCTCACGTGATCTCACCTTCTTTATTCTCGTTTTATTTCCCCTGCCGGACTGCAAAGGTTTGCAGCCCATTGTACCACACATGAGAGCTTAAACAGGTGTTAACATTTTGCCAATCTGCTTTTATTATTTTATGATAAGAATATTATAGATTCAAAAACAAGTCTCACCCATTTTAGAGGTGAGAAAACAAGCCCCTCCCAAACAATACCTCCCCCAAGAAGCCTTTCCAGATGCCC
>JAQZBX010059482.1:0-17513 GCA_029593785.1 Cabassous unicinctus
AAAAAACTATAAGTGTTGGAGAGAATGTAGAGAAATAGGAACTAATTCATTGCTGGTGGGAATGTAAAATGGTGCAGCCGCTGTAAAACAGTTTGGCAGTTCCTCAGAAAGCAAAGTATGTAATTACCATATGGCCCAGAAATCCTGCTGCTAGGTTTATACACAGAAGAACTGAAAGCAGGGACTTGAACAGATATTTGCACACTGATGATCATAGCAGCATTATTCACAATTGCAAAAAGATGGAATCAACCCAAGTATCAATCAACAGATGAATGGATAAACAAAATGCAGCAGATTTGTATAGTAGAATATTATACAGCTGTAAAAAGGAATGAAGTCCTGATGCATGCAACAACATGGATGAACCTTGAAGACATTATGCTGAGTGAAATAAGCCAGACACAAAAGGACAAATATTGTATGATCTCACTGAGATGGACTAAATATAATGAACAAATTCAGAGTTTGAATATAGAATACAGGTTACCAGTAGACAGATTAGGTTAGAGATTGGGGAGCTGAAGCTTCATTTGTACAGAATTTCTATTTAGGTTGGTTGTAACTGTTTCGAAATGGATGCTGGTTATGGTAGCACATTATTATGAGTGTAATCAACAGCACTGAGTTATATATGTGAATGTGGTTAAAAAGGGAAACTATGTCATATATGTTACTAGAATAAAATTTAGCAGATAAAACAGTACTGTACAACACAGAGAACCCTATTGCAGTCAATGGATAATAGTTAATAGTACAAGAATGTTCTTTCATGAATATGATAAATGTACAATACTAATACAAGGTGTTAATAGGGTGTGAAAAATATACCTAATGTAAACCATGGATGATAGTTAATAGTACTATTTTTTTGTCTTAATGATAGAGTTTTTTTTGTTGTTTTTTTTTTAAAGAAGCTTTAGGTTATCTACATGTTACATCAAAAATATAGGTGATTCCTATATACCCCACCCTCTCCCCCTCCCACACTTTCCCACATTAACAACATCCTTCATTAGTATGGTACATTTGTTACAATTAACGAACACATACTGAAGAATTGCTACTAACCATGGAATATAGTTTACATTATAGTTTACACTTTGCCCTGCACAGTTTATAGGTTTTGACAAAATTTATAATGCCTGCATCCATCATTGCTATGTCATGCAGGACAATTCCAATGTCCCCAAAATTCCCCCATGTTACACCTATTGTTCCTTCTCCATCCCCTTAGAACCTCTGATGACCACTGCCTTTGTATCAGTGACATAAGTTCTTCCATTGCTGGACTAATAATGCCTACTTTAGTCCATATTTGCGTTCCCCCCCTTTTAATCTTTCATAAATTCTAACAAAGGTAACTACTGTTAAAAATAGTACAATTATTGAAAAGTTCTGTCATCAATTATAACAAATGTTCCACACGAATGCAAGGGATTGTGTACGAGTATCCTGTATTTTATGCATGATGGTTATGTAAACCCATAACTTCTCTAAAAAAATACAAACAACAAAAAAAATGCTGTTTTCTATGAGTGTTTGCAATATTAAACAAAACCAGAATTAGAGTTCTCAATTTTTAAAAAAGCGATTGGATATCACTTCCAAGATTAAATTACAAAAAGACTCTGTCTTCTGTCTATGACTATTTCTCACTTTCTTCCTTTTTCTTTTTCAGAGATCTCATCTTTGGGGTCAGGAAGCAGTTGTGAGTAGCCTTAAGCAGAGGCATCAAAGATCTGAGACCTGCTAACAGCCAGAGGAGTGAGTGAGCTTGGAGGTGAATCTTCTCCAGTGGCATAACTGCAATCCCACCCATACCAGGATTGCAAACTTGTGAGAGACTCTGGGTCCGAGACATATACATAAGCCATGCCTGGATTCCTGACTCTAGAAACTGGAAAAAATAAATGTTTGTTGTTTTAAGCTACTAGGTTTGGAGGTAATATGGTGTGCAGTTACAATAACAAAACAGGCCTGAAAATCTAAGATTTTTAATTCTTTGGTGCTCAGAAGGTAACTATTCTTTATTAAAATATAAGAGACAAGTATATTAGTAACATATATAGGACCTAAAATTCCCCCTTTTCACCAAATTCATGTATATAGTTCAGTACTGTTAATTACACTCACAATGTTGTGCTACCATTACCAACATTCACTTCCAAAACTTCACAATCAATCCAAATAGAAAGTCTGTACAAATTATGCATTAATTCCCCACTGCCTACTTCCAACCCAGCCCCTGGTAATCTATTTTCTCAATTCTAACTCCTGGAGTTTGCTTATTCTAATTATTTCATATCAGTTGAGATCATACAGTAGGTGTCCTTTTCGTATCTGGCTTATTTCACTCAACATAATGTTGTCAAGGTTCACCCATGTTGTCACATGAACCAGAACTTTATTCCCTTTAATGCTGAATACTATTCCATTGTATGTATATACCACATTTTGTTTATCCATTCATCAGTTGATGGACACTTGGGTTGCTTCCATCTTTTGGTAATTGTGAATAATGCTGCTATGAACATCAGTGTGCAAATATCTGTTCTAGACCCTGCTTTCAATTCTTTTGGATACATACCTAGTAGAGAGATTGCCAGGCATATGGTAATTCTATACTTAGCTTTTAAACGCTTTTGTAAACAATGGATTATAGTTAATAGTACAGTTATAAAAGTGTTCTTTCATGAATTATAACACATACCACACTAATGCACGTGGCAATAATAGGCTTGTATACTGGAAAAAATAAATCCTAATGTAAACTATGGACTATAGTTAATACTACAATTATAATGATCTTTTATTGTTACAAAGGTACCACACCAATGCAAAGTGATAATAATGGGGGAGGGGTATGAAGTGCTGTATTTTTACATGATGTTTCTATAAACCTATGATTCTCTAATTTAAAAAACTGAAAATAAATAACCTCACCAGTATTACAGACACTCAACCTCATCCACATGAAAAAAAGAAAAGTATATATTCCTTACCTTGAGAATCAATATCAGAAATGTCATAATTATAGCCTATTTTTATGCAGACCAAAATGAAGTCAAAGTGCTGAACTCTGGTCAGAATTTCCAATTTCCTATTAAAGTCACCTTTCCTCATCTTCAGCTCATTCTCATCTTATCTACATTTCCAATTTCATTTCCCCCACTGCAGACGCAGTGCACACATGAACACACACACTTACATGCACACACATATATTTGATAAATATAAACTACAAACACTAATGGGATTTGCTTTGATGTTAGATAGAGGTTAGGTGCTTTATCAACCAACTGAGATGATTCAAACTCTAAAATCTGGATTAAAAATAACTGATTTTTTAAATGTTTTGTTTTCCATAACTACCTTGAATCTGGTGAAAAATCAACCAAAATAATGAATTCCAAATCTACCTATATTTGTACCTTTGAAGTAACTTTTTACATCTATCGTATTAAGAATTTAGTCAGAGTTAAAATGACTACTGATTAATAAAACTGATAAGGAAAACTTCCTTCACAGCTTATTTGACTTCGGATTTCTCATTTTCCAGAGTGTAGTATTTCCTATCCACAGCAGGAGTCCTCTTCTTATAAGGTTTTAGCAAAATGTCAGCACTCCCCATGGAGAGGTGTCAGCATTATATCCTGAGCAGAGATACTCTAAATGATCTGGTTATTTACTTTTTTAAGGTTTCAAAATATTGTGGGCTAACATTCATCCTTCAAGGATGGTTTTATTTAGCCATATATTTGAACCCCTTTATAACATTGTCCTGGGTTCCTTGCTCTAAAGCTCACTGCTTTGGACCTTGTTCTTTTTTGACATGCCAGTATCTTATATAGAGTCTACCCCACACCCATATTCCATACCATATTTGATAAATATCTTTAATCCTAAAATATACTTCACTTGCATTTCAATAAGGTATACTTTTATCATGGAAGAGTCCCTTCTCCTGTGAAAGTGTATACTCTGCACAAAATAAACCACATTGCTCACACTTAGTTGATTTACCTATTTCGCCTATGCTTATGTAGAAGAAGAATTTATCCTTCAAATAAAGAAGAGCTACAGATTTTGCTCTGAACTAAGGAATCAATACACGAGTAAATCTTACTGTTTAAAGAATATCAACGCTTTGCAAAATTAAACTTTACTGATAACTTGTTTTCCAGTGTGATCATTAAAGGACAAAGCAGAATGTTAGTGTTGCAGCAGTATTGGCAAACATTACTTGTTTGCTTCTTTCTGCAAATGAGCAGCCAATGGAACTTCTGTGTTTATGATGGTGTTCCAAGAAACTCATCTCTCTCAACTGTATGTCCATTTGGCCACTCTACTTACTTTGCATAAAGTCAATCTTTTCTCTTCATTCCCAATGCAACTACCGTAATTCAGATTCTTATTATTTTTTTCTTCTTTTTTAAATTTAAGCAATTTTTATAATTCACTTTTAAATAATTTCAAACTTATAAAGAAGTAGCCAGAACAACAGTACAAGGAATTTCCATATCCCCTTCACCCAGAATATCTGTTAACATTTTATCAAAATTTCCCCTATTACTTTCTTCCTCTCTCTCCATCAACATGAATGCACACACATACTTGTGTGTATGTGTATTCTTGAACTTTTTCAGAGTCTTTTTGAGAACAAGTTGCACTCGTGATTGTCTATTATCGCTAAATACTTCATTACACTGAAGGTATTATTTTCCTCAAACTAGGAAATACTCCCTAAACTAGCATATAATCCTCCAAATCAGATATTCAACCACCATTGACTTCTCAGACCCCATTCAAAATTTGCTGACTGTCCCACTGTAGCGGATTAAATATGGCCACAAAACTTTATTACTCCTCTCATTGAGATATGTTGTTTAATTCCTGTCCCCTTGATTCTGAGATGGCATTAATGATTGCTTATCAATAAAAGGCACAGAATTCTGAGCTGCCATGTAAGAAGTCTGATTCCCTGAGACTATCATACTGGAGTTGCCACACATAAGTACTCTCTTGGACAATCCCAGCAGGGACTTGCCTTCTAACCATCCCTGTCTAGTGTCTGGAAATGTAATTAAATCTATACTGGACCCTTCAGATTTACCCATGTACCTGCAGAATACCAACAAATGATCTCAGTCAATACTACATTGGACAGAGGAATTGTTAAGTCCAGCCGAAATTGATGACCAGATGCCAGCATCTGGTGCTGGCATGTGAAAATCCTTGGAGTTCCTTGGCTTGCATCTGTGCCTTATATCACATGGTGATGTCCTCTCCTTTTACTTCCATCTTCTGTATCCTCCCATGGCTTTCTCTGACTATGTCTGGATTTCTTCTGCTTATAAAGAACTCTAGTAATCTGGATTAAGGCCCACCCTCATTCAACTGGGCTACAGCTTAATTTTAAAAATTATCACCAAGGTTCTATTCTCAGTGGGTTAACACCCACAGGAATACAGGTCAAGACCAAAAAACTTGTTTTTCTCAGATGCATA
Source organism: Cabassous unicinctus (assembly GCA_029593785.1). Taxonomy (NCBI): domain Eukaryota; kingdom Metazoa; phylum Chordata; class Mammalia; order Cingulata; family Chlamyphoridae; genus Cabassous; species Cabassous unicinctus. The sequence continues at coordinate 5,511 of JAQZBX010059482.1, forward strand.
ACTCAATCTACCACAGTGTCTAAAAGCTTTCTTCACTTTAAAGTCACATTTTTTCCCCTTGCAATTTATTATTTTTTTGGTGGGGAGGTATTCCAAGTTTACATTTATATATTGTTCCTCATCAGAATCTGTTCACCAGCCTTAACATTCATGGACAATTCCCAACTGAATCAACATATTTTGGTGGTTACCAAATGAGGATTCTCTATTTCCAACATTTATTAGCTGCATTCTACTGTGAGAAAGAGCTTTATCCTTCTCTGTCATTTCTTTTTTCCTTCTTTCCTCCCTTCCTCTCTTCCTCCCTCCCTCCCTATATTCATGGATTCCTATTTTATTCAGTGGATAGTAACTCATTGCTATCAATCATTTTGCTACTCAAATTGCATTCTTTTTGTCCACTGGCAGTCCATTTGAACTGGCTCTTGTGCATTTTGGCACATTCTTATTATTCTTGGAGTATTTCTTTTACTTTCTCACACAAGATGTTTCCCTGCTCCTGTCCTAGAATCAGTCATTTCTCTTTTAATGGAGGATGATACTTAGAAACCAGGTTCTGGATATTTGGTGTGTTCACTGCACCTGGGGTTTTACCATTTCTAGGCCATTTCAGTGGACAGAGCTAGGAAATATATGTATTACATCTGTATAACTATATCAGAGTTTGTGATATTATATATTTATTTTATATATTTATGTAAACAGTACATATTTTTTATAAATATTATATGTATAATTTAACTATGAGTTCACATTGAGATCTCATAGTCTCATCCAACATTTCAGGGTTCTTTCAAGTCTTCCCTATTTCCATGTTTGTTCATTCTTTGGCTGTGGGAAACTTGACTCCCATTGTCCTTAATATCTTTACTTATCTGTTCAATGTAACCAATCTCCCAACACACAAACTATCTCCTCCTTTTGCCACTCTGCAGAAACCTAGCCCCATGCTCTCTTCCTCTAGGCCCATCATCCTGTGCCTCCACACGGCTCCCCAGCCCCACTGCACCTTCATGTGGCTCCATAATCTTCCTCACTATCCTTTGACCTTGCCTGCTGTACTGACTCTCTGTGCCAGGGTGGAAAGGAAAGAAGGGGAAATGGGAAGGCAGGGAAGTCCTCATAATTTCCTATGGCACTACCGCAATAGGTTTTTTTACGGTTCTTCCTGCCCTGATTCTTTTCCCATCCTCCAAACTGCAGGAGGACTACTTTTTGAAAGGGCACTTCAGTGAAGAAAATAGGAAATTTGAAAATAATCAACTTGAGTGTGGATCTTTTCTCCTTCAATTATTTAACTGTGTTACTTTGGACATTTATTTAACTTCTCATTGCCTTGGTTTTGGAGTGGGAGAGAACACGTATTTAGCAGGTGTGTTGTAAAGATTTCAGGTTTTATATGCAGAGTGCCAAGAACATAATTGTAATTATGACAGTTTTTATATTTATCAAAATGACAAATTCAAAATTATCACTCATTTTTAAAATCCTTAAATGTATATTTCAATACAAAATAAAAAATATCCTTTAATATACCTAATTTTCTAGAGGATAAAGTCTTTTATATCTTAAGAGGCTTTCCATGGCCTCAGCTCATGTCTCCTGCCTGACTTCTCACCTTTCCCCAATTCTCACTCACTCTCCAGCCAATATGAAGGACTTGCAGTCTCTTGACTTTAACATGATGTTCTCTTTCAATGCTTTGTCCAAACTTAAAAGTGTCCTTTCCGTAATTAGCCAACTAGTGTAAACCTGTCCTAATGCTTCAAGATTGAACATAAATTCCTCTCTTCTGTGAAGATTTATCTCCAAAACAAATCAAATTAATTCTTTCCTCTACTGGACCTCAACTGTACATCCCAGATGTCTATCATATATGCAGGATCTATCACATCTATTTTACCATTGTTTACATATATGTATAATCTTATAAGATTTTATCAAAGATAAAATCTTGTACAAAGATTTATAGTTTCTGGCCAATAGTGCAGTCACTGGTCAATAATAGATCTTCATTTTTTAAAAAAATTCAAATATTTATTGAATATAATTGTTATTATGGCCAATAATTATTAAGTACCTCTAACTACTAGTTATTCAGCAATTTGCTAAGCACTACCCATTCATGGTATAAAATAAATAGCATAAAATCCTGGGAAGTACATTCCGAAAAGAACTCCATCTCATAAATTAGGAAGATAAGGCCTAGAAGGGTTCCTAATTTGTGAAAGTTTGCAATTTCTGGTATTGACTGACAACAGGGCCTATGCTGTGAACTAATATATGTGAAAAGCAGAAAATATATATCATACACAGGAAAAGCAAGGTAAACAAAGCTAATTATCATTTTAAATAGGCTTGTCATTTATTAAGTACTTTTTTCATTTTAACACAATAAACTATCATTAAAAATAGTAATGGTAAGTGATGGGAATGTGTTTAGTAAATGAGTTAATGCAATAAACAACTTATTTCAATACTGTAAAATGTACTTAGTGTAATTATACCCATATTATAAATGAGAGAATTGAGGTTCAGAAAATAATGTGAACATCACACAGCCACTAAGTCAAAAAATGAACCATGCTCTATCTGATTTCAAAGTTCATTTTGCTGAATTACATTGTATTTTATATTTTGAAAATTCTAGGATTGCAGTCACCTCTTGTATCCAAGAAAACGAAACATACTATAGATGTGGGTGTGAAAAAGAAAAGAAAATAGACAGAAAATAAAAAAGAAGAATTGAAAATGGACTAAGGCAGGAGTTGGTAAACTTTTTCTGTAACAGCCCATACAGCAAATATTTTTGTGACTGCAGGCCATAAAGTCTGTGCCACTACTACTAAATTCTGCTATTGATATGTGAAAGCAGGCATGACTGTAATCCAATAAAACTTTATTTCCAAAAAAAACAGGTGTGGAGCTATAGTTTGCCAACCTCTGGACTAAGGAACTAGAAAGATTTAACCATAAAAACAGAATGGAAAGACAACTTCTAAGACTCACACAATACTTAAAGCCTTATAATCGAAAGCAGAAAGGAAGAAGTCCTTTATATTACAAGGAAAAGATAAAAGTGCAAATGAAACCTCAAGGCAAATGTGAAAATTATTGGCTTTCCTGAAAATGCCAAAAAGGACAACTGGAAGTAGGTAGACATTGTATAGGATATATTATTCTATCTAAAGACATAAGCGTGATGAAGAGTATTTTATAGAAACATGTGGTCAATAGTTTACAGTTATTTGGAAGTTAGGAAAAAATATAATTGTTGTTTTTAGTATATATCCAAGAAGAATTATAATATTGTTAAATTCATAATATTTTAGCATATAACAAAGCTGTTCTCACACTGTGAAAAATTGGAGCAACTGATCTCAAATGTTAATGTACATTAGAAACACTGGAAATGCCTTTAAATGCACTGACTCCAAAGTCTCCCCTCCTCCCCTGCCAGAGATACTGATTTAGTAAGTCTGACATGAGCCATGCCGTTATTCTCAAGAGGAACCACACATTAGAAATTCTCAACTGAAACAATAAGTACATGTATGTTTTACTGGCCACTGAAAATAATCAACAACCAGGTCTAAGACTTAAAAAGAAGAATGGTTGCCTTCTAGAATGGAAGACTCAAGGCTCTCAAAGAGATAGTTTTCTGAGAAATTCTCAAAGTTGAGGAATTGGAGGTGAAGAAGCTACTCCCATCCAGGCTAAGAGTAATCCAGGGGTCTGATCCTGTGGGAACCATGTCCATTAATTTGCTGGCTTTCCCATGGTATTGGTTTCCTATTGCTGCTACAACAAATTACAACAAAGTTAGTGGTTTGAAACAACACAAGCTCATTATTTTATAGTACTGTAAGGCAGAAGTCCAAAATGGGTCTTACTGGATGTTACGAATTTATGGATTGAATTTTGCTTCCCAAAATGATATGATGAAATCCTGTACCTCAGCATCTCAGAATATAACCGTATTTGAAAATAGGGTCTCTATGATGGAATTAGATAAGTTAAAATGAGGTCATTATGAGTAGGGTGAGCCCTTAATCCAATATGATTAGTGTCCTTGAAAGAAGAAGAAATTTGGACAGAGTCCAACAGAGGAGAGAATACCATGTGATAACTGAGGCAGAGAATGCCATGATTTGCCAATAAGCCATTTGATTTTGGAATTCTAGCCTCCACAACTGTGAGAAAATAAATTTCTTCTTTTAAAACCCAGTTTGGGGTACTTTGTTAAGGCATCCATAAGAAAGTAAGACACTGAGTTAAAACCAAGCTGTCATCAGGACTGCATTCCTTCTGGAAGCTATAGGGAAGATCCATTCCTTGGCTTTCCCGGCTTCTACAAATCAGCTCCATTTCTCAGCCTGTGGCCCCTCTCTCCATTTTCAAAGCCAGCATCTTCGCATCTCTCTCCAACTCTGACCTCCTCTTCTGTCTTCCTTCTCCATTTTAAAGGAAACTTGGGATTGAATTGGGCCCACAAGGATAGTCCAGGATGAGCTCCTTATTTTAAAGTTTGCAGATATAATTAAGTTTGCTACTCATCTATCTTACTTACTTCTTGCCATGCATCATAACATACTCACAGGGTCTGTAATTAGGAAGCAGCTACCTTTGGGCAGAAGGTCATAATTCTGCCTATCACACCCATAGAGAAGCTTTCAGTAACCACAAGAAAATGGGGAAGTCAGGAAAAGGCAGAAAAAAGAGAGTCATATGAAAGTTAAATTAGGCTTCAGAGAATTTCAAGGCTAATGAAGTTGCCATCTAAAGCAGCACCTATGCAGAAAAGTGTGACTTACAGCCTGGTACAATTCAATCACTAGAAAAACCAAGAGGAACAAAGAAACTTATTTCATATAACTGCAAATGGAAATTAGGTGATCCCAGATCAGCAAAGGAAGTCCTATTAGTGAGAAAAGGGAGAAAAAAGGGGGAGAATGGGAAAGGTAGGAGGTAATGAGTTAAGAGAGTCCAGGAAAGAAATCAGTTTCACGTGGGTGCCTCAAAATTTGGCAAACGTATTCCCAGGATTAAGCTATTCAGGCAAACCTAATGCTACATCACACCGCCAATTGTTTCCTTTTTATAAATTTTGAGAGATATGTCTAGGGAAACATTTTCTATATTAAGAGATTAATAGTTTCCATTCCTTGTAATGAAACTTATTTGGAAAAATAAAATGTGTTTTATGACTATTTTGTGCTTATCCTTATATGCTTGCAATATATATAACATGTAAATATAAATGTTATATTAATCAGTATATTCACATGCAGTGTTTGTACAGGTAACTTCATTAGAATGTATTTATTCGAGATCAAACTACACTTGAATTTTCAAACTAAGAATTGAAGCATTCCTGAATAATAAAAAAATCCATTTTCCTACAAACTTCACTCTTTATATTCACGAGTCAATCATTTTCTTTGCCTGAAAAAATTTTGCTTTAAACACTGATATTTAGAACACCTTTCACAATATGTGAAGTCATATAATCATAGAATTTTAGAATTAAAAGATAACTTAAAATATTTTTTTCAAATTCCTGTTTATTCCTGAAGAAATCAGTTTTCATATAAAGGATGAAAAGATCATCTTTTGACCCTATAACTCTAGTTTTACCCTTCCACGTACTTTTCTTTCATTCTAGGAACTACAGTAGCCATGCAGACAACACTGGGGCACCCTGGGTAAGGAGTAGCAGAATAATCTAGGAAGGGTTTATGGGAAATGGACTAACTGGGACCTGGTTTGAACTTGGACCAATACTACCTTGAAGGTGTCAGTGAACCTAGTTAGCTGAGTTTGAATATATCAGAACTGCATAGAAAACACTGCATAAAAGCTAATTCCATGAACATTGGCTATGGGTTGGACATTCCTTTCATGCAGTACCTAGTAACTATTGGCAAGAGGTTGAATTAGTAGCAGGTGGGACAGGAAGTGGCACATAACACTCTGCTTAAACATTTGATACATCCAAAACAATGAAATCAGTATTAAAACCTTTAACTATTTCTGCTTATATCTTAGGAGATACAGTATTGTGGAAGTTATTACTGATTAGATATTCCCTGATTATGGCTGACTTTAAGAGAGGATTAAGTTCTAAAATGATGTGTTGTGATTTGACAATGGTATTTTTCCATTTTCTTAGCCTCCTTATGGGTCTACAAGCACTGATTAAAAGTGACAAGTATTCCCTCATAATACTCAAAACACACAATAAATGAGATTCAAGCCAGTATTTCAGACTGATCATGCCAGTCTACGGCAAAGTTGCAGTCTTTTCACATTCCATGTTAACCATCCTTCAAAAAGAGAAATAAAGTTGAATATCAATTTTCTTACCTCCCTTGGAATACAAAATTAAATCCCTAGATGCAGTCATGTTTCTATAGTTGATGATAATACTACATCCGTAGAGACTAGGCCTTGTATGTTAGCTTTGCAATTGAGTTTGGGTACCCAGAAAAAACTACTCAGTCAAACCAGCCTCTGTGTAATTTGCTTCTTTTACCAATGATTTGACTAGTTAAGTCAGGCAAACTAGCTAAACCATTTGTCCGTATGAATGACTGCCAAGATACACTCGGAACACTGCCTGGTTTTCTTATTTACTTCTCCTCTTGTTTCTCATTGTATCTTAATGAGGTGAAGTGAGAAAAATAATAAACCACACTATGTAACCATCTCATTATTGCCATTAGCAAAATTGCTAGAAAATTTTATGGTGAAAACACTTTTTAATGGAAACTAGAAGGGGTCAAACATAAATAAAATAGATAAGTGCAAAGTTGAAAAGGAAAAACAATGCATTAAGGTATTATAACTTACTAATGAGTTTAAATTAGATAAATTCAATATGCATTGTGTTTTTTAATGTTCTAATGATGTATAAATATTGGAGAATGTAAACACTAAAAGTTATACATAATGATTTAAAAGAATATAATCAGCAAATCTTCAATTGTGAGTGATGAGATAAATGAACAAAAGAAACATTAGGGTCAGCTCAGGGAAAACTCTTCATTATATAATAAGAAAATTCTAAGGATATGTTCATAAATTGTAGGTCTGGTCATATTAGCCAGAGAAAGTCATGAGAAAGATGGTAGTAAGTCATCATGCTTTGTGTCAAATATCACTAGCTTGAAGGATAATAAAACCATGTTAATTCTTACCCATTCTCCTGAGGCCTCTGGCAAATAAAGAGATGATAAAACTATAAAAGGACATCAGCACAGACTAGCCTCCTTCTTTAGATTTCAATTTCAAATGAAATTACTGTAGTAGATACTGAGATCTAACTTTAAATATGAAAGGTCAAAATTTTATTTCTAATTCTGTGCTCATTGGGATGCTGGGTCATTGCTACATTCTTTTCTTAGATTAAACAAACAAATCATAACCAAGCATTATTTGTAAAGATACAGCAATTGAAATACAGTCAAAGAATTTCTTACATCTACAGGACACACTACTAGGTGCAAAGAATAGAAGGAAGCATAAAATGCCAAATCCCAAAGGTTTGCAGAAGGTTTGCACAATAGAGCTGTGGAGGGACATTTTTGGGGGGTTTTAGGAAAGCTCAGGAAAAATTCTGCAGGGTCTAGAGCAGGGGTTCTTACCTTTTTTGTTCCACGAACTCCTTTGCTAGTCAGGTAATATGATTACGACTGTAATTTATTTTTTGCATACATTCATAAGTGAAAGAAAAGCTAGATTTCAGTTAGAGGTCAGAGAAAATAAAGATAATAAGTTGATTTTCCCCCCAATTCAAACTCACAGACCCCCTGAAATCTTTCCATGGACCCCTTGGGGGTCCATGGACCCCTGGTTAAGAACCCCTGGTCTAGAGTGTAGAGGATTATGCAGCAGCTTGAAGGAAGAGTGGAATTTAGGTAAATTGAGGAATGAAATTCAAGAGTGAATTTCATGCAGCAGAAAGGCAGTGTTCAAAGATATTGAAGTATGTCTGGTAGAAAACAAACCCAGCAGCCTGCCTGGAGAAGAGAATTCACAAAAGAGAATAGAAGGAGAGGATTTGAGAGGAAAAAGGCAAAATAGAGACTTAATTGTCAGGGTCAAGATTTGGAGGTTTGTTTTCACACATATTTCCCTACCTTAGTTGTACTGTGACCAATAAATAAATTCCTGTGCATGGACATCAGCACTGTGGAGAGAGCCTGAGTGACAACTACAAGATGCAAGAGATATGGTAAAGGATTAGGCACATTCTGGAAACAAATATTACCCTCCTGGTTTATAAACCAAGAGCTGAAAAATATTTCTATGCACTGGGGAGCAATTTAAGTCTTTTAAGCACAACAACAACTTAAATGATATATTTAAAATTTTAAAACACTCAAATATATTATTTCACTTAATCAGGAAGGCGTGTTCCTCAATTTACCTAAATTCTACTAGAGATTACTTAAAAAAATCTCTAAGAGGGAAAAACATGGAGGCAGGGAGAATATTAGGAGACTGCTACATGGAACAATATAAAAGACTGAAGAAGATTGTAAAGGAAGATGTCTGGTACACTTGAGAGAAATTACAAATTCTAAAATTAGCTTCAGAACTGGAGCACAAGTTCAGAAAGATTTAGGAGAGTGGTGGACTTGATGTTGACTCCCTGAACAAGATTAGTACACATAAAATCCTCCTACCAAAATTTCAATTAGTACTGATGCTGATGCTGTGAAGAATTTCTAAAGCATTAGGTTCAGAAGCAGTTTTCTACAGTTGCAAAGGGAGGAGGGAGCAGAAAGCGGAAGCCAAGGAAAGTATAAAAACCAACAGATCTCAAAGCTGCTCCGGCAGCATCACCTGGGAATTGTTAGATATCCAGATGTACTAAATCAGCCTCTATGGGGGAGGGGTTCAGCAAGCTATTTAACAAGCCCTCCAGGTGATTCTGATGCATACTCAAGTTTAAGAGCCACTGGCACAGCCAGAATTACAGAAGTCACAGAAGAGTAATTGATTTCAGCTGAAGGCCTGTGAGGGCCTCAAGAGGAGAGGAGAGCTGGTCATGAATCATGATTTGATCACCTATGGATAATTAAATATTTCAACTTGCACATGCTCAAACAATGCAACCTTAATAGAACTGAACCCTTGAAAACACATACAGGAAGATAAAATTTATTATAAAAATCATGATCAAGTGATATTTTGCAATGCCAAATCAATTTGATGTTTTATTTCTTTTTCTTTGGGATTATCCTCCTAATGCACAATTTGCTACATAAAAATTAAAAAAAAATTTATACCCAAGGAAAAGAAAGGTATTTAAATTTTTTCTCTCTAGCACGGCACGTAGCAATAATGTCCTACAGATTCAGCATGTTCAACTGAAGACTATACTTTTATACCATTTCATTTCATGGAATGCCTTATTATTATTTAGAATTGCCCCACTCTTTTTTTTTTTTTTCCTAGCATAGGTCTAACCAACTGTTTCTAAATTACTTTGACAAATACCATGAAAATAAAAATGAAATGAAATTTAATTCTATCTCAATACTTATGAATCTTTCTTATAAGATGACCAATGTCACATGCTTGACAAAATACATGATTTTTAAAATGTAGATTATTCTAGTTCCCCCATAGAAAAGAAAAAAAACAAAAAAGAAATACCAAAAGCATTAAAGCTTTGATCTCTTACTCATTTCACTCAGTTTCAGTTTTAAAGCCAGCTAGTTGTAAAAGTACTAGACATGCCATACCATGCTTTATTTCTGAAATATTACTTTACTTTTATATAGTATTTGAGAATCATATCAAAGGAAATATTTTAAATCATTCCAGACTCTAGGTTAGTATGATGCAGATTTTATGTATTTTGAAATTTCCCATCTTGTAACTATCCAAGCTTTGTTAATGTTCATGATCTGAACAAGAAGGACCAGTTACCAAATACACCCAAATTTTGAAGGCATATATGAAAAGATTTATTTTTCTGCTCTGATCTAACTTTTGGTTTATGGGGGCCTTGACAAAATTAATCATGGAAAACTCATGCCCCCAAATAGTGTATTTGCAAACTCTTTTTTCAGGAGCAAAATGTTCAGAAACCCATTCATGAGTTCAATTTCATTGGTAAGGAAATTCTTCCTCTTGTGAATACAAACTTATTTAGCCAAATGTAATTGTAACAAATGTTACACACCAATGCAAGTTGTTGGTGGTTAGGCGGTGTATGGGAATCCTGTATTTTATGCATGATTGGTCTGTAAACCCACAAGTTCTCTAATAAAAAAAAAAAAATTAAAGCATAAGTTTAAAAAAAAAAGTAGTGCTTTTATGACTTAAAAAATATTTGCCTACTCCAAAGTCATAAAGAATCTCCACGTTTTTTCCTATAAATCTGTTTGCTTTTATTTTTATGTTTGTAACCCATAGCAAATATATTCTATATATAATAAGGTCAAGGCTTAATTTTTTTTTCAATTATTTTCATGCAGGCTTCTGGGTGTTCTGATACCATTTGCTGAAAAATTTATGATTTCGTCAAAAAAATGGTAAGTTTACTTACCTTGGTAAGTTGATTATCAATTAATTGACCAAGACTATATTTGGAGTCTCTTTACTGTTCCATCCACTTACATGTTTATCCTTTGGGTAATTCTAAAAGGCAGTGTGAGTTCTCCATTTTCTTCTTCTTTGAAAAAAACTGTTTTAGCTATTCTAGGCCCTTTGCATTTCCATGTTAATTTAAAATCATCTTATAAATTTCTATCAAAAGAAAAGAGTCTGCTAGGATTTTGATATTGTCTTGAGTCATCAGCTGAATTTAGAGATATTGAACATCTTAATAATATTGAGTTTTCCAATCCACAAATTTGGTATCTCTCTTCCTTTACTTATATTTTCTTTAATTTGCCTCAGCAACACTTTACAATGTTCGGTTTAAAAGCCTTGCACATCAGAAAAAAGAAATCAAGAAAAAAATTCCATTCAAAATAGCGACTAAAAGAATCAAATATCTAGGAATAAATATAACGAAGGATATAATGGACTTGTACACAGAAAACTACAAAACATTGTGAAAAGAAATTAAAGAAGACCTAAAAAAATGGAAGGGCATTCTGTGTTCATGGATTAGAAGACTAAGTGTTGTTAAGATGTCAATACTACCCAAAACAATTCATAGGTTCATGCAATCCTAATCAAAATTCCAAAAACTTTCTTTGCAGAAATGGAAAAGCCAATCATCAAATTTATATGGAAGGGTAAATTGCCCTGAATAGCTGAAGGCATCTTGGAAAAGAAGAAGATGTTGGGGGCTCACACTCCCCAGTCAAAACCTAATACAAAGCCACAGTAATCAAAACAGCACAAGGACAAACATATAGAGCAATGGAATAGAATTGAGAGCTCAGAAAGCAACCCTCACATTTATGGTTAACTGATTTTTGGCAAGGTGGCAAAGACCACTCAATTGTGAAAGAAAAGTCTCCAAAAAATGGTGCTGGGAAAACTGGATCTCCATTTGCAAAAAAAGGAAGAAGTTCCCCTGCCTCACGCCTTAAACAAAAATCAACTCGAAATGGACCAAAGACCTTAAGATAATAGCTAGAACTATCAAACTCCAGAAGAAAATGTAGGAAAGCATCTTCAGTACATTTTGTTAGACAATGGTTTCTTAGATTTTACACCCAAAGCACAAGCAACAACAAAAAATAGATAAATGAGACCTTATCAAAATTAAAAACTTTTGTACCTCAAAAGACTATCATGAAAGTAAAATAGCGACCTACACAAGGGGAGAAAATATTTGGAAACCACATATCCAATAAAGGTTTAATATCCAGGCTATATATAGAAACCATTCCTTAATAACAAAAAGACAACCTAATTGAAAAATGGACAAAAGACTTGAACAGAAATCTCTCCAAAGAAGGGAAATGTAAATCAAAACCACAATGAGATACCATTTCACACCCACTAGAATGGCTGCTATTAAATCAACAA
>JAQZBX010059483.1:0-17512 GCA_029593785.1 Cabassous unicinctus
TTGTATTATTATTATTATTCTTTTTCTTTTCTTGTATCTTTCCTTTTATCTGGTCCTAATATTTCTTTTTCAAGGGAACACAGACAACTGTATGTATATGGAATAAGAGGAACCAAGTATCAAAAATTAACCTTACCACACACAAAGAAACAAAATAAAACCCTAGAGTAGAAAGAGAAGCTAACCAACCAAATAAGCCCATCAAGATAATCAACCAAATAAGTCCATCAGATGCCTAGACACTAAAATAAAAAATAAAATAAAATCACCAGCTATACTAGGGAACAAGAAGACATGGCTCACTCTAATGAACAAACAAACAAAAAAAACAGGAGGTGATGCAGAACATAGAACAACTAATCAGAGATGTCCAGACAAATATTGTGAATCAACTTAATGAAGAAAAGGAAGAGATAAAGGATATTAAGACACTGGGGGAGCAAACTGAAGAAATTATAAACATACATAAAAAGATGACGGACCTGATGGTGATGAATGGCACAATGAAAGAAATAAAAAAACACACTGGAGGCACATAATCATGATTTTAATAGGCAGAGGAAAGAATCCATGATGTGGAAGAGAGTACATCAGAAATCAGATAGATAGTAGAACAGATAGATAAAAAGACAGAAAAAATCCAGCAGGGACTTAGGGATTTGAATGACAAGATGAAAAGTACAAACATACACATTATAGGCATCCCAGAGGAAGAAGATATGAGAAAGGGGGCAGAAGGTGCATAGGAGGAAACAATGGCAGAAAATTTCCCAACTCTATTGAGGGACATGGATGTACATGTCCAGGAAGCACAGCACACACCAAACAGTATAAATCCTAACAGGCCTACCCCAAGACATATACTTTTAAAATTGTCCAATGCTCAAGACAAAGAGAGAATACTGAAAGCAGCAAGAGAAAAGAGATCCATTACATACAAGTGAAGCTCTATATGAGTAAGTGGTGATTTCTCATCTGAAACCATGGAGGCAAGAAGGCAGTGTTATGACATAATTAAGGCACTAAAAGAAAAGAAAATTTCCAGCCAAGATTTCTCTATCCAGCTAAGCTGGCATTCAAAAAGGAAGGAGAGTTCAAAATAGTCATAGATAAAGAAAAATTAAGAGAGTTTGTCAATAAGAAACCTGCCCTTCAAGAAATACTAAAGCAAGTTCTGCAGGTTGAAAGGAAAAAAACAGTAGAGAGGGAGTTGGTGAAGAGTGTAAGAATAACTAAAAAGATAAAAAGAGAAATAAAAACAACATATGGTATACATAAACCTAAAGAAAATATGGCTGGTGTAAGTAATTCCTTGACAGTAATAACATTAAATGTTAATGGATTAAACTCTCCAATCAAGAGACACAGATTGGCAGAATGGATAAGGAAATATGACCCATCTATATGATGTCTTCAAGAAACTCACCTTAGACCCAGGGACACAAGGAGGCTGAAAGTAAATGGTTGGAAAACAATTTTACATGCAAACAATAATCAGAAAGGGCAAGAATAGCTATAATAATATCAGACAAAATAAACTTTAAATGCAAAACTATTGTAAGAGACAAAGAAGGGTACTATATGTTAATAAAAGGGGTAATCTATCAAGAAGAAAGAACTATCATAAATGTTTATGCGCCTAACCAGGGCACCTCAAAACACATGAGGCAAACATTGGAAAAACTAATTGGAGAAATAGATGTCTCTACAATTATAGTGGGGGACTTTATTTATTTATTTTTTGAATCATACAATATGTTACACAGTATATTTGGTTCATAGTAACACAATCATACAGTATTTGTCCTTTTGTGTCTGGCTTGCTTTGCTCAACATAATATCCTCCAGGTTCATCCATGTTGTCATATGCTTTATGACTTCATTTCTTCTCACAGCTGCATAAACTGTGAATACACCACAGTTTGCTTATCCATTTATTGGTTGGTGGACACCTGGGTTGTTTCCAATTTTTGGCAATTGTGAACAATGCCATATAAACATTGGTGTGCAGATGTCTGTTCGTGTCACTGATTTCAGTTCTTCTGGGTATATACCCAGTGATGGTATTGCAAGGTCATATGACAAGGCTATATTCAACATCTTTAGGAACTGCCAAAGAGTCCTAGTGGGGAACTTTAATACACCATTATCACCATTAGACAGAACATCTCAGCAGAGGATCAATAAAGAAACAGAGAATTTGAATAATACATTAGAGGATCTGGACCTATTAGAAATATATAAAACATTACACTCAAATACAGCAGGATATACATTCTTCTCTAGCATCCATGGATCATTCTCCAGGATAGACCACATGCTAAGTGACAGAATAACCCTCAATAAATTCAGAAAGATTGAAATTAAACAAAATAATTTCTCTGACCACAATGGAATTAAGCTGGAAATCATTAAGAGGCAGAGAAGCAGATTAGGCATAAAGATATGGAAGGTAAACAACACAATCTTAGACAATCAGTGGGTCAAGGAGGAAATTGCAAAAAAAATCAGTAACTACCTTGAAATGAATGAAAATGACCACACAACATATCAAAATCTATGGGATGCAGCAAAAGTAGTGCTGAGAGAGAAATTCATAGTTATAAATGCCTACATTAAAAAAGAAGAAAGAGCTAAAATCAAAGACCTAACTGCACACCTGGAGGAATTAGAAAATAAAAACAAACTTGCCCTAAAGGAAGTAGAAAGAAGGAAATAACAAAGATTAGAGCAGAAATAAATGAAATTGAAAATAAGACAACACTAGAAAAAAATAAAAACAAAACCTGATTCTTTGAGAAAATTAATAAAATTGACAAACTCTTAGCTAGAGTAACAAAGAAAAAAAGAGAGAAGATGCAAATACATAAAATAAGAAATGAGGAAGGGGATATCACCACTGATCCCACAGAAATAAAGAGTATTGAAGGCTATGACTCATCTGTCCTTTCTATTTAAACCTATACTTGGTGCTAGAGTTTGTAGGTGTACATCCAAGAGACTTGAGTCTTTGGACTGTCCATGTGCCAGCTGGGCCTGGAACCTCAGCGGAGATGCAACACCTACTCTAGAGCTCATTGGACTCATCTAGGACAACTAACAAGGAGAGGATGATGGACAACGACCATCCCAAGGAACAGAGAGAGTCTGTAACTGCAAGCATCTTCCCCATGGGATATAAGCCCCCTCTCAATTAAAGGGGGAGTGGACATCACCATTCCAAAATCCTCAGGATTGGGGAAAGAATTATGGACTAGAGTGGACTTACTGGTATTATACTATAGACAAATTGTGATTCTAGCAATAGAAGAAATTACAACATTGATGTGGAGCCAGTGGCCACTGGAGGCTCTGGGGACAGGGAGAGGGAAAAACAGTTATAATATGGGGGCTTTTTCAGGACTTGGGAACGTCATGAATGACACTGCAATGACAGGTATAGGCCATTTTATATCATTACATACATGCAGAACTGTGTGGGAGAGAGTGTAGACTACAGTGTGAACTATGGTCCATGCTTAACGGCAAAACCCCAGGATGCATTTATCAATTGCAATGAATTTGCCACTCTAATGAAGGATGTTTATGTGGGAGGGTGTGGGAGGTGTGGGGAGTGGAGCATGTGGGACTCCCTATATCTTTTGTGTAACATTTATGCAATCTAAGTATCTTTTAAAAAATAAAAAAATTATTATAAAAAATAAAAATAAATAAAAACAGTATTGTAGGAAGATATTTTGAAAAATTGTATGCCAACAAGATGGATAATTTAGAGGAAATGGACAATTCCCAGAAACACATAAGCAGCCTACATTGACAAAAGAAGAAACTGATTAACTTAACAGACCAATCACAAACAATGAGATAGAATTAGTCATCAAAAACCTCCCAACTAAGAAGAGCCCAGGACCAGATCAATTCTACCAAACTTCCAGAAAGATCTAACACCAATCCTGCTTAAGCTCTTCCAAAAAATGGAATTGGAGGGAACATTGTCTAACTCATTTTATGATGCCAACATCACCCTAATACCCAAACCACACAAAGATGCCACAAAAAGGAAAACTATAGACCAATCTCTCTAATGAACCTATATGCTAAAATCCTCAACAAAATATTTGCTGATCGTATTCAACAACACAACAAACAAATTATACACCTTGACTAAGTGGATTTCATCCCTGGTATGCAAGGATGGCTCAACATAAGGAAATCAATCAATGTAATACACCACATAAACAGATCAAAAGAAAAAAATCACATGATCATCTCTACAGATGTAGAAAAAGCATTTGACAAAATACATCACCCTTTCCTGATAAAAACACTTCAAAAGATAGGAATAGAAGAAACTTCCTCAGCATGATAAAAGATATATATGAAAAACCCGCAGCTAGCATCATATTCAATGGTGAAATCCTAAAACCTTGCTAAGATCTGGAACAAGACAAGGATGCCCACTTTCAACACTCTTATTTAACATTGTGTTAGAAGTACTTGCTCGAGCACTTAGGTAACAAAAAGATATAAAAGTCATCCAAATTGGAAAGGAAGAAGTCAAATTTCCCTATTTGCAGACAACATGATCCTCTACATATGGTCCTGAGAAATCTACAACAAAGCTTCTAGAGTTTATAAATGAGGTCAGTAAGTGGCAGGTTATAAGATCAATGTGCAAAAATCAGTAGCATTTCTGTACACCAATAATGAGCAATCTGAGGAGGAAAACAAGAAAAAAATCCCATTTACAATAGCAACTAAAAGAATAAAACACCTAGAAATAAATTTAACTAAAGATGCAAATGACTTGTATGCAGAAAACTACACAACACTGTTAAAGGACATCAAAGAAGACCTAAATAAATGGAAGAATATTCTCTGTTCATGGATAGGAAGATGTCTAAGATGTCATTAAGATGTCTATCTTATCCAAACTGATTTACAGATTAAAGTAATCCCAATAAAAATTACCACAGCATTTTTTACTGAATTGGAAAAGCTAACTATGAAATTATTTAGAAGGGCAAGGGGCCCCAAATAGAAAAAGACATATTGAAAAAGAAAAATGAAATTAGAGGAATCACGCTACCTGACTTTAAAACATACTACAAAGCTACGTTGATCAAAACAGCATGATATTGGCACAAAGTTAGACATACTGACTAATGGAACCGATTTGAAAGATCTGATATATAACCTCATATATACCATCAACTGATATTCGACAAGGCCACCAATTCCACTCAACAGGGAGAGAACGGCCTCTCCAACAAATGGTGCTTGAAGAACTGGATATCCATATCCAAAAGAATAAGAGAAAAACACTATCTCACACCTTATATAAAAATTAGCTCAAGATGGATCCAAGATCTGAATATAAGAGCCAAAACCATAAAGATCTTGGAAGATAATGTAGGGAAGCAACTACGGGATCTTGTATTAGGAAACACTTTCCTGAACTTTCACCCAAAGCATGAGCAACAAAAGAAAAAATAGATAAACGGGACCTCCTCAAAATTAAAAACGTTTTCACCTCAAAGAAATTTGTCAAAAAAGTGAAAAGGCAACCTACACAATGGGAGAAAATATTTGTTAACCATACATCTGATAGGGGCCTAATATCCAGCATATATAAAGATATCGTACCCTGCAAAAATAAAAAGACAAATAACCCATGTGAAAAATAGACAAGTGATTTGAATAGACACTTTTCCAAAGAAGAAATACATATGGCTAAAAAGCACATGAAAAGATGCTCAATATCACTAGTTATTAGGGAAATGCAAATCAAAACTACAATGAGCTATCATCTTATACCCATCAGACTGGAGGCTATTTAAAAAACAGAGGACTACAAGTGTTTGAAAGGATGTGGTGGAATGGGTACTCTTATCCACTGCTGGTGTGAATGTAGAATGGTGCAGCCACTGTGGAGGGCAGTTTAGCAGTTCCTCAGGAAGCTAACTATAGAACTGCCATATGATCCACCAATCTCACTGATCAGTATATACCCAAAAGAATTGAAAGCAGGGACACAAACATATATATGCACACCAACTTTCATAGCAGCATTATTCACTATTGCCAAATGTTGGAAACAGCCCAAATGTCCATCAACAGAGGAGTGGATAAACAAATGTGGAATATACATACAATGGAATATTACTCAGCTGTAAGAAAGAATGCAGTATTAACACACAGGAAAACATGGATGAATCTTGAAGACCTTATGTTGAGTGAAGCAAGCCAGGCATTGAAGGATAAATATTACATGACCTCACTGATATGAATTAAGCAAATTGAGCAGACTCACATAGCTAGAGTCTGGAAGATAGGTTCATAGGAGAGAAAAAGGAAGAAGAAGATTGTGAGCCAAAGCCCATATGGGCAAAATCTATGATAAAGGGGAAGGGTGTAATTGTGCAGTGGATGGGCATGGCAGTGGTGCAGTGATGCTATTAGGTTGGGCAGTGCTGGTCTGTGAGGGGGGTAGGTTGGGGGCTGGGTTGGACTGTCCATGGAACCTGGGGGAAGATTTGAGGAGGGAAGAGATGAACTCTGAAGATTGGCAAGTGTATTAGTCAGCCAAAAGGGTGCTGATGCAAAATACCAGAAATCTGTTGGTTTTTATAAAGGGTATTTATTTGGGGTAGAAGCTTACAGTTACCAGGCCATAAAGCATAAGTTACTTCCCTCAACAAAGTCTATTGCCATGTGTTGGGGCAAGCTGGCTGCCAACGTTTGCCAAGAGTTCAGGCTTCTTGGGTTTCTCTCTTCCTGGAGCTCTGTTTCTCTCTGGGCTCAGCTGCTGTGCTGTCTCCACAAGGCCGTTGTAGACTATCAGGCAAACGGCTCTGTCTCTCTTCCTGGGGCTTCTGCCATGTCTAAGGAACCATCTCTATTCCTCTGTGTTCTTCTCCTGTGTGTTCACTTCCCAGGCTCCAGTTCAATACTCTCAACTCTGTCCTTTGCCATGTCTTTTCTCTGTGAGTCCCCACCCCAGGGACTCAACACCCTACTGATGTTACCCAATCAAAGTCCTAATCATAATTTAATCAATTAAAAGTAATACCTCTGACAGACCAGTTTACAAACATAATCCAATAACTATTTTTGGAATTCATAAACAATGCCAAACTGCTACAGCGGGTATGTGGTTGAAACTACAACCTTGGGGGTGTTCTTTTGGCAAATATAGCAGGGGAGGGCTACTAGTATAGGGTATTGGATGTGGGGGACATGCAGGACAGGGCACAATTGGGGCAGGTTTCTAAGGAGTGTGTGAGTGTTCATCTTGTCATTGTGTGTTGTATCAGTGGGTGGAGACCCACACAATGAGTGGGAAGGTATTGGACTCACATCCTGGGGAGTCCTGTTATATTCTCAAATAGAGGGGTGGGAGTCTCTCAAGAGCATAGGCAGTGCCTAATTGTGGAGAACAAGCCAGTATGTCAAGTCCTCAGTGTTGTTGCAAGTAACTCTGAATCTTGTTGTTCAAAGAGTGAAGCTTGGTGGTTGCCATGGGTCCTCAGGGGAGGAGAAGGGAGGAATAGAATAGATGGAACATGGGGCATCTTTGGGGCAATGGAATTGTTCTACATGATCTTGCAATGTTGCATACAGGCCATGTTAAATTTCATCAAAATTTATAAGAGTGTATGGTCCAAAATGTAAAACATAACGTAAATCCTCGACTATGGTAAGTAGCAATGTTTAAATATTTGTACATCAATTGTAATAAATGTACCATTCACATGTAAAATGTTATTAATAGGGAAAAGGGGAAAGGGGGAAGATGTTGGGTATATGGGAATCCCTTATATTCTTTATGTGACTTTTCTGTAACTTAAAGCTTCTTTGAAGACAAGATGAAAAAAATAAGACACTGGGGGAAAAAACAAAAAAATGTTACTGTATATACAAGACAACAGATCTTACAATGATGAAAGACATAATTTCAAAAAAATTTTTTTTTATTTTTTTATTATTTCAAATTTTTTTAAAAATTTTTGTATTTTAGTATTATTTCATTTTCTTATTAATTGTATTTGGTAATTTTGTTGGCTTCATTTTTTAAGAAGCTTTGGATCACAGAAGGATTACAACTGGGGCAGAGGAAGATCATTGGTGCAGGGTGTCAGTGATGGGGGATGCATGGGAGGAGGTTCACCTAGGGCATACCTATGAGGCATTTGAATGTGTTTAAGTGTTCATGGGGCATTATCATGGTGAGTGGAGTTTCACACAATAACCAAAAGGATATCAAATTCCCATCCTGGGGAGCTCTGCCACATTCTCTAATGGGACAGCAAGAATCCCCTGAGTACAGGGGCAGTGACTAGTGAAGGAGGACAGACCATTGACAGGCCCTTGATATTGAAGACTGTACTTATGAACCTTTTCTTTTGAAATAGAAACTTAGCCTAGAATTATAGGGTGCCTAAGAGTTACCTCCTGAGAGCTTCCTTGTTGCTCAAATGTGTCCTGTCTCAAAGCCAAACTCAGAATATAAATGCATTACCTTCCCCCCAGCATGGGACATGACCCCTGGGGATGAGCCTCCCTGGCACCAAGGGATTACCACCAAGCACCAAGTAGCAATGCAACTGGAAAACAACCTTGACCAAAAAGGGGAAAGGGTAAAGATAAATGAGTTTATATGGCTAAAGAGACTTCAAAGTGAGTCGGGAGGTCATCCCAGAGGTTACACTTATGCACATCTCAGCAGGATTTCATTGACTGCCAAAGTAAATATTGTCTCAAATAGTGGGTCTCCTGAGGGCTCTGGAGACATCCAGACACTATAGGCAGGGTAGACAGCTGAGGATTTTCGTACCTTGACAGTGGACCCTACTTTGGAATTTATGCTCCCCAGTGTGACAGAGTTGGACTCCGTTGTGTTTTCCCTACACATAACTCTTCTTCCCCTTCTATTTGAACCTGTATTTAGTACTAGAGTTGATAGGTGTATATCCAAGAGACTTAAATTTTTGGACTGTCCATGTGCCAGTTGGGCCCTAAATCTCAACAGAGATGCAACACTTACTCTCCAATTCATTGGACTCACCCAGGACAACTAACATGGAGATGATGATGGACAACAAACATCTCAAGGAACAGATAGAGTCTACAACTGCAAGCAAGATAGTTCCATCCATCTGCCCCATGGGATCTAAGCCCCCTCTCAATTAGAGCTAGAGTGCGCATCACCATCCCAGAATCTTCAGTTCTGAGGGATGAACAATGGACTAGAGTAGAATTACTGTTATTCTACAATAGACTTATTGTGTTTCTAGCAATGGAAGAACTTTTATCATTGATGTGGAGGCAGTGGCCACTGGAGGTTCTGGAGAGGAATAGGGAAAAATAGGTGTAATATGTGGGCATTTTCAGGACTTGGAAATTGTCCTGAATGGCATTGCAATGACAGAGGCAGGCTACTATGCCTCTTGTCATAACTTACAAAGTTGTGTGGGAGAGAGTGTAAACTACAATGTAAACAATAATCCACACTTAGTGGCAATGCTCCAATATGTGCTCATCAGTTGTAACAAATGTACCACACTAATTAAGGATGTTAATGTGGGAAAATGTGGGAGGGATAGGCAGCAGGGCATATGAGAATATCTTATACTTTTTATGTAACATTTATGTAATCTAAATATCTTTTTTTTAATTAAAAAGTTTATATATAAAAACAAATATTCACAGCGACTGAATCAGATTTGAGGTAGAGAAGAGCAATTGCTCACATTCTGGTTTGTGAAGTCTCATGTGATAATGAATCTGCACTTTTAGTGTTGCTGAAATTCACAAAAAATCAGGATCACTAAGATAAGATCATCAAATATTTGTGATGAATCCTTTCCAGGGATGAAAAATGGCATTGACATTGCCCTGACAGTCATTAGAAGAACTTTCTATGTAAATTTCAAGACAAAGAGAAGACTTGAGACATCCTTAAAAATAGTTCCAGTAAGTGCAAAGATTAGGAAGTTTAAGAAATAATGATCCAATTATGTTTTAGAAATTTATCTAAATAAATATTAGGGTTAATGGAATTTGACTTGGTTTTTAATGATTGATAAGGTCACATAATACAATGCTTTCCATGGACTATATATTAGATTTATTGAATATGTTTACTTCTTTATTCACAATAAATATTTTTTCATATCACATCATACTGTTTTTAACTTATATCAGGGAAATTATTTCATGCACGTGTGAAATTTTTCTGTTTGCTATCATGGAGTCACTTGCAGGAGACAGATGTAGAAATGTTCCTGTTAACGTTTTGTGAGTATAAATAAAGAACACTTTCCCTAGGGAAAAAAAGAAGATACAAATCTCCCATGCAAAAGAATTCCAAATAATTGACGTAGATACTCCACTTTCAGGAAGGTAGAGCGTAACTCCCCATTTCTTACATGTGGACTATGCGTAGTGACTTCTTTCCAATGAGCACAGTGTGGTAAGGGGGTTAAAAAAAAAAAAAGGTAACTTTATAGTGACGAAATCAGACAAACACTACTTTATCCAGGTGATCAGGATCAGCAACAACAGGGATAATTCATACCGATAGCATGTTCCCTTGATTTGATGTGATCAGAATAATACTTTACCTCCACTGTATTCCTCCCCAAAACTCAAAACATCATTCAAAAGAAAAACATGAAACAAATCTCATTTGAGGGACATTCTTCAAAACTGCCAAAGTTATCCAATACAAGAAAAGTCTGAGAAACTGTCACTGCCAAGAGGAGTCACAGGAGACATGACTACATGGAATGTGGTTTCCTCGATGGACTCCTGAAACGAAAAAAAATGACACTAGGTAAAAACTAAGGGAATCTGAATAAAGTTTGAAATTTAGTTAATAATTATGTATCAATATTGGTTCTTTGTAACTAATGTACTAAACTAACATAATTTGTTAATAATTGAGGAAACTGTGTTTGAGTTATGTGTAAACACTCTGTACAAGCTTTGCAATTTTCCCATGAATCTGAAATTATTCCAAAATTAAAAATGTATTAAAAGCATATATAAATTTAATAGATACTTGTCTTTCTAAGATAGCATGTGTACCTGGACAAGGAAAATTTTCAGTGTTTTTCTACTGTGCATATGCCTTATTTTTAAACACAATCATTTTTAACATACACTGTAATTCATGATTCTGTTAGCAAATGCTTCAAAGCTTCTCAACAATTCCTAGCATACAGCTTGACCTTTAAGATTTTCATACATTTTGCCATAAGAAAAAATGTTTGCATGTAATGAACTTGATCTTCTACCGTACCACCTATGCCTGTGACTAACGAGAACTGACAAGGAGGCATGCTATCCTGCCTCCCTCTTCTCCAGCACCAGTCTGCCCACTCAGGTTCACTCCAGTCCTCTATTGCAAACCCTGGTGAGGCTCCAAGGTGAAGCGATACATGTAAACCCCAAAACGGGGGCAGTAGAGGCAGCCTGGAATAGACAGCAAATAAAGACCATTGCTTTAAAACACTCAGTTCGATCCTGTGTTTGCTGAGAAAACAAGTCCACAGTTGCCAATATGGGTAATATTGATTGTGGGTTTCAGCAAGGAAATTCTAGAAAAAAATGTATCTGTCTTTTGGTTTTCTCATTTGTTAAATGCTCAGACTTGAAATGATAGTTTATTTGATGGTTTGAAGCTATATAGACTCCATAAAAGTATGTTCTTATAGTTAATCCATTCAGGTGGGTTTGGACCCATTGAAATAGGATGTTTTGGTGAGTAGGAGCTTAACTTAAGTTAAGATGTGACCTGCCTCATTCAGGGTGGGTCTTAATCCTCTTACTGGAGTCCTTTATAAGAGAATGAAATTCAAAGAAAGAGAAAGCCATGGAAGCAAGAAGCTGGGAGCAAAGAAACCCGGAAGAGAAGGAAGAGACCAGCAGATGCCACCACGTGCCTTGCCATGTTACAGAGGAGTGCAGGATTGCCCAAAGCCGGTCTTCAGGACGAAGGTATGGTCCTGATGATGCCTTGATTTGGACATTTTCACAGCTCAGACTTGTAACCTTGTAAGCTAATAAACCCCATTGTAAAAGCTAACCCATTTCTGGTATATTGCTTTCAGCAGTCTAGCAAACTAGAACACCTTGTTTCATCTCCTTATGAGAAAAAAATTTAAATTAAGGCCCAAGTAGGATGTCCATCCCAGACCCCACTTGGCAAGGTCAGGGTGATCCAGGTGTTAAATTACTCCCACTAGAAGCAGGTGCTGAACTACTCCCAGAGTCACAGACTCCTGAAAGGAAATATTCTGAGCCATATTCATATCCACTGTTCTTCTTCTCAATAGGGACAAAGGGAGGTTAGAATAGGCCCCTGGAGGGCAAGAATAGAAAAGAGATGTGTGCAGCCTTTCCTAGTCAGACAAATATTCATTTTTAGGAGCAGCTCCCTCCATTGAATCAGGGCGTGCTTCAGCTCAGGCTGCTGCAGGATGTATTTGTCTTTCCCTGCACATTATTATTTTATTGTTATTACTCTCATTCCTTCCTAACTGTGAGCCAATGAGCAGAATTATTTTTATTTACTCTGATTTTTTGGGTGCTTGAATATATTACTTCAATATAGTTTATAACCCCTATAATAGCACATAATGGTTATACTTTAGACATTTAAAAGCAATTGGATGCATTCAATATGCTCATGACATATAACTTTATAATGCCCTATGTCTTTCTGTATTAAATGTTTCATGTTAATAAATTCTAGCCTATTTTGTGTGTTTCATATTTGTGTATATAAACTCATAAAAATAATAACTGGCATGAATTTTTCTGGTAAACTTATAGTATGAAAATGTAATCAAGAATAATTGATACCAGGGGTAAAGCTCTGTAATTGAGGAAATCAAGGATTTCCTAAAATTCAATTTCAATAGAATTCTGGCCAGATCCAAAAATAACACCTTGGAGATCCATTTGAATAGAACTCTTCCTGGTGTCAAGCTAGCAATATACTCTGCATTAGGATCAAGTGTGGTCTGTGGGCAGTGAATCTTCTCCATCTGACCCAGACTTCTGAGCAAGAGTGACTTTCTTTGTAAATTAATTTTTATAATGTCACCTGTGCCACCAACACAACATTCCTCCAAATTACTAGTTCTGCCATGCAGAAGCTCTGCAGTCTCTCTCTTTGGCAAATCTGAAGAAGAGGATTAATAGCTAAATATGATGAAGCATGGCAACATGACATCATCTTCAGAGGTGACACAAGACCCAGAGCCACACCAGAGTCTGCATTCCTGGTGCAAGTTATTGTTGGCTGTTGCAGCTGTTCCTGTTGTGCCACTGGACAGGTGCAGGGTGATGGAGGGAATGCAGCCTGGTGGCCAGAGGAAGGGGCTAATCATCCTTGGAAGTCATTATGTTTCTTATTTTTTATTTTTCCAGTAGAAAATATACACACATTATATGTGTCTTATTATACACACATTAGAAAAGTAAATTGTGAACTAGGGGAGAAAGCACTTAAATAAATGTGCCAGCAGGGTTTCAGGAATTTAATAAGCATAATTCCAGTAGCTTTAGGCTTAATCCCTTGTGCCTACACAAACTAATCCTTTATTTTGGGGCTGGAAGATATTCAGCAGCAATTCTCTCTGGTCCCCCATTATTTACATTCATTCAATAAAAATGTTCTTTTTCTCTAAAGTTAAGTTGTCCTATAATAATAATTAAAAAAAAAAAAACTATTTCTATCAGGGTCCTCTATAGGTAATTGCCAACTTTGATCTAA
The DNA here is from genome assembly GCA_029593785.1 of Cabassous unicinctus. Classification (NCBI taxonomy): domain Eukaryota; kingdom Metazoa; phylum Chordata; class Mammalia; order Cingulata; family Chlamyphoridae; genus Cabassous; species Cabassous unicinctus. The sequence goes on from JAQZBX010059483.1 coordinate 13,787, forward strand.
TATGGTAAAGATATTTTTGAAGCAGATTGTTTTTTCTAGTTATGCAGCACCACGATCAAGAAATATACAATTAGGTATTATATTCATTACCTGCCATAAATTAGTGGTTAACTTTTAGTCTGTGTTTGAAAATGTTTTTCATGTTAGATAAGAGGAGGTCAATTTTTAATAATTTGATTTAAATTAATAGTCTTTTAAAAAACTACTGTAGCTAAAATCTCGTTAGATAACACCCAAGCCAGAGATATACCATTATTGAACTTCAATAGCTATTCACCAGTGTATTGTCAAATGATTTTAATGGAATCTTTTTTCTTTTTCTGTAGTATCTATGATTCTGTTGAAAAGGGAAGCTAACCCACGTTGCTACTAGAGTATTTAGAGACAAAGAGTAAACATAAGATAAGAAAAACCTGCTACAGTGAGAGAACCATTTCAACACTGCTTGTTTCCTTCTTTTTTATGTTTTCAACTTGTTGCTTTAAATATTACAAATCATTAACCAGGAAAACCATGTTTTACTCTTTGAAATTATTTTGCAAAGAAACATATAACTTGTTAGCATATCTTTTCCTCAGGGAAGTTGAAGTGATAGAAATAAAGTAATTTTTAAAATACAGGGATTTTTTTTTGCATAATAGCTATTATTTTGCAATTTTTAACAGACAGCAATTCTTTCTTTCATATTAATAGAGTTTGACAAAATACAAAAACAATTTTTTCATATTCATATTGTGGATAATGTTTTTAATGTACATGATCATTCAGAAATGCACATATTTCCTCCTCTATAAAGCATAAATGTGGATATTTAAAAATCACTAAAATATAGATCTGCAATAACAATGATAGCATATGTATATGTCTGAAATAAGAAAGTAAATATAGTAAAATTTTCCAAAGTATTGATTGGAAAATTGAATCTGTGGAGTAGAATACTGTAGTAAAGAAATACTTACAATAAAAATTTTAGTCCTAACTCCATCTGGCTTGCTGTGTGACCTAGGGCAAATCTCTACATTCTTTTTTGCCATCTACTGTTTGGAGAGTTATGCTTTTGATTCCCATTCTTTTAATGTCTACCCTTGAATCAGGGTTGATAATTAACTATTACACATCAGAATGGTTGCTTGCAGTGGCCACCCCTTCTGATTTGGTCAGTGCTCCCTTTCTGATTGTGTATTACCCAGACCATATTAATTGTTACATATTTTGAATATAATCCAACATCTTTGCAAATATTACCAGGAACTTGGAAATTTTTAATGTTATCTTCTTCCATCTTCCACATTATTATTTAGCATTTAAAACTCTCATTTATTTTAACCTCCCATCCTCCAAAAGCAGTTATTTTTCTTCTATCATGATTTTCCAATATATGTTAATTATTTTACTTCATCTCTGAGAGGAATCAGGGCAATATTCTGATTCAAATACTTTCTCTAATTTCAAGACACTAAATTAATTAAATTTACTCCATAAAGTGTCTATGATATTATCTTAATTGATGAAAATCAGGTTGAATAGTTTCATTTCTCACTTTAAACTTTGGCCCAAAATTTATATTGTCTCAAATATTTAAATGTAGACTGCTAAATGAAAATAAGAAATAAATACATTTTTGCACTCCATAGCTATTCTCTGTTTCACTTCCATCTGTTTGCCTTTTGTTTTTGTTTATGTGAAGCTTTACATTTTGCCATCAATATGTTATGTTGTGTTGTGTTAACTTGGAAGCCAAGACATAAAGATAATAAATTATGCACATTCACCAGCTTTTTTTTTTTAAAGATTTGTTTATTTCTCCCCCCCTCCCCGCCTCCATTGTTTTTTGCGCTCAATCTCTGCTCAATCTCTTGTGCCACCTCAGCTCCCTGGTCTGCTGCGTTTACATTATCTCTCTTCTTTGTCTCTTTTTGTTGCATCATCTTGCTACGTCAGTTCTCTGCGCAGGCCAGCACTCTGTGTGGGCCAGCAGTCTTGCGTGGGCCAGCACTCATGCACGGGTCAGCACTCTGCATGGAACAGCTCGCCACATAGGCCAGCTTGCTTTTCACCAGAAGGCCCCGGGAATCGAACCCTGGGCCTCCCATGTGGTAGACAGGAGACTGATCACTTGAGCCACATCTGCTTCCCTCACCAGCTTTTATTTGACTGACTAGAAAAACATGATTTGAAAACTTGAGGAAGAATGTGATGAATTTTGAAAGTCCGTATTAAGCATACTTGTGGAGGACAACCTCCAACATGAAAAGGATTGGTACTTCTTAAAGGACAAGGACGTGAAGGAAAATGTTTCTATGTCACAAGTGAGAAAGGAGTACACTCACAGGATAAGTCTAACATGCAGAGAAAACGTATTCCTAGTATAGCCTTTCAGTCCCCTCTTTATGAAAAATGCCTCCAATTGGTGATTCTATAACAGTTTAAAAGTTATTCATTTCTTCACTTTATTGTGGGCTGTTAGACAAGGAGATGATAAATACAGCTAGTAACATATGATGAATGAAACTTTATGCATACAACAGTATTTATGTAACAGGTAACAATGTCTGTGTATAGAAATTTATTCAGTATACTAGATAGAAAATTCAACTTGTAGTGGATGTGTTAGTTGTTACACATGTAGAGAAACATGTGATAACATGAAGATGATAATCTTCTTCAATCTCTTTATCATCATAGATTTATGTTCTGCAGATAATGACAATAAGTTTGACTGTAAGAAGGGGCCATTTTAAGGCCAGCTTATAAAGAGTCTTAGGCCTACTGCATACAAGGGGTGGTATTTTCAAAGTAGTGTCATCCTCTTCCACTAAAAAGTGTGCAGAGAAGGAAGGCTTCCTGAAGGAGAAGGCATCTAGCTGTCACCTAAAATAAGTTTTTCAATATTTTCACTTACAAGGACTCCTTTTGTACTTTTATTCATTGGTCTGCATGCTTTGAAATACTTTTGCATGCTAACTAAACTGCATTTAATGAAATTTAAATCATGTTCTTTTTGTTAATAATTATATATGTACAGAGATAAAAAAAAATAGATGCATTCTGTAATTCTGATCATTGCACTCCATTTTATAGATCCAATCAAAATTGTTATTTTATCTGTCTGAAACCATCTTAAATACACTATGTCAAATTTTCATTTAACTTTAAGTATATACTTATATGTGTGTGATATGTATTAAAAATAGGTTCATGAGCCATTTTTGTAGACTTCCTAAGGATATCAATTCCAAGTTTCTTTAGAACAAATTCAGGTTCACAGCACATGTACAAAGAACATACGACTCAAGAGGGGAGGATCTGCAAAAGAGAATGACACTTATGGTAATTTTATGCATATGTGCTTTGTACATACACAATGTCAAAAACAACCAAAAATCCATGAGTAATCTAAAAACAATAACAAATGAACCAGAAATTGACTGTGAATTTAAAACATTGTTCAACTGTCAAATGTAATGAGGGTTTGGCCTCAAAATAATCAGCCAATGCGATTCAATACTTGTAACCACTGCCCACAAAATGAACAGGCTTGGATATTATTTTTCACCAAGGAAATAAACACTTGTCTTTGCACCAACTCCCATGTGGCAGAACCAGGCCAGGCATTTATTGCTATTCTGCAGCTCTTTGAAAAATCAATCCAAAAGAGAAACTCTGTAGAAGCCCCATCTTTCTCTTGTTTCTTTGATACTCTGTACTTTGAAAATGACCTACAGT
>JAQZBX010059484.1:0-17735 GCA_029593785.1 Cabassous unicinctus
CATGGCAGGACAATTTCAATGTCTCCATAGTATCCCATTGTGGCAGTTTGATATTGTTTATGAATTCCAAAAATAGATATTGGATTATGTTTGTAAACGGGTCTCTTCCTCTGGGCATATTAAATTGGATTGGATTCAGAAGTTTCACTTTTACTTGATTAAATAATGATTAAGGCTTTGATTGGGCCATGTCAGTAGGACACGTCTGCGAGTCCTCTGAGGCAGGGACTCACAGAGAAAACGACAAGGCAAAGGAGAAAGTTGGAGTTTTAATGCTGGAGCCCCAGGAAGTAAATACACAGAGAAGCAGATATGTAAAGAAAGAGAGAAGGCTCTATTAGATATGGAAGAGTACCCAGGAAGAGAGACGAGTCATTCACCTGATAGTTTATAGCTGGACTTCTGGAGCAAGCAGAGCAGCAGAGCCTGGAGAGAAACAGCCCTGGGAGAGACATAAGACTTATCCCAGCCTACAGCTGATATTGGAAGAAGCTGGGACCAAGGAGCTTTAAGAGGAAGAGGAAGCCTGAACCTTCACAGACATCACCTACCTCTTTTGTCAACATGTGGCAACAGACGCTGGATAAGAAAGTACCTCTTATGGTACCTTGAGTTGGACTCTTTAGGGCCTTGTGACTGTAAGCTTCTACCCCAAATAAATGCCCTTTATAAAAGTTAACAGATTTCTGGTATTTTGCATCCCTCCCCTCAGAACCTCTGGTGGACGCTGCCTTTATATCAATGTTACAAGTTCTTCCATTGTTAGAATAACCATAAGTCTACTTTAGTCGATAGTTGCATTCCCCCTTATGTTTGTTCATTCCTCAATCTTGAGGATTTGGGGATGGTGATGCCCACTCTGTTTCTTATTGAGAGGGTCTTAGATCCCATGGGCAGATGGATGAAACTGTCTTGCTTGCAGTTGTAGATACTCTCTGTTTTTTTTGGAATGGGCATTGTCCATCATCATCCTTTTGTTAGTTGTCTCAGATGAGTCCAATGAACTGGAGAGTAGGTGTTGCAACTCTTGCTGAGATTCAGGGCTCAATCGGCATATGAACAGACCAAAGATTTAAGTCTCTGGGACATATGTTTATTGAGTATAGTGCTAATTATAGTTTCAAATGAAAGGAGGCAGAAGAGCCATGTGTAGGGAAATTATAAATGAGTCTAAGTTTTGTACAGTGGATAGCAATTATTCCAAAGTAAGGCCCATTGACAAGTTGCTGAATTCTTGAGATTGTCTGCCCTTTGGCAGACTTCTTAAAGGTGAACTCCACTGCCTTGCCCTCCTTCAGGTTCTGGAAGGCCTCCTTGTGCAGCTTACTCTGATGCACAACGACATCCATTGGGGGGTCGAGCGTGACTCTGATGTGACGGTCATGGACAGCAGGGGTTCTTAACCTTTTTGTTCCATGGACCCCTCACTAAGTCCACACTATACTGTGTATTATTTAATAAATATCACACCTGTACCAACACATCCCCACAAGAATAATGCTTTTTTTAAAATTTCAATTCAAGTTCACAGATCCCTTGTTAAGAACCCTTGATGGACAGGAAGCCCAACCCCATGCCCATGTTGAACCACTTACAGCTGCTGGCACCGTGCAGCAGCTGCGGCTCCTCGCTCCCTGGCCTCATTCTTGGGCACCTCCGCCGCCGCCTAGGTGCAGCCACCTGCAAACTGCTGGCTGGACACTGAGCGCCTGGTCATTGCCCAGGCCCCTGGTTGAGTGGCTACTGGCTTCAGACAAGTCTGGAGGCAAAGGGGTGGTTTGAAGAAGAGGCAACTCCAAAAAGAAATGTTTGATTCAACTTTTGCTAATCTTTTGGAGTCCTGCTTTCTCCATCTTTTTTCTCACCCTTTAATAGAGGTTGCTTACTTCAGTGATGTTCCATATCCAAGACTAGATTGACTAGTTTTAATCTTGATGTTCTAAACATACTTTTTAGATAATATTATGAATATTTCTATTTGAGTAGAAGAGTAAGTTTGAACAAGTTAGTCTGTAAATTTGAACGTCCCCTATTCTATAAGGAATTTAAAACACATTATTTTTGAACCAAAAATGTTAAAAAATATATAAGAAAGAGTTTATATAATAACTTGTTTTAAATATTTTGCCGGTTGGAGGGAGAATCTCTAAATCAAGGAAGCCTGCAGAGCCACGTGAGGCACAGAGGAGGAGGCTAAGTTCATCAGACTGAGAGAGTGGAACCCAATAAGTCACCAAACCACATGGCCTAAAGCACATAGATTTTATTGTGTGTGTCTATATATATACACACACTGTGGACCTGAGTCAGCCATCAAGCTTGGTTTGGTCTCAGATAAAAATCTGGCCATAGAGGGACTAGCATTCTTTGATATGGGGGGATGGGGATGGTGGCTAAATTTAAATAGCAAGGGACAATCACAAATCTTTGACTTATTTCTATTCACAATTTTGATATCATCACAAAATATCTTCCAAAGCATCCATACAAAAACCAGCAGGAAAACCTGTGGATTATACAAAGTTAGATTGATTAAACTTGCTGAATAAGAGAGAGCACCTACCTTAACAGAGGAGAGTTAGGGAGGATTCTTACAGAGTTTGAGGGCTGAGGCAGCTCACAGGGTAGTTTAGGGGCACGGGTTGGTCAGAATTTGTAACTAGGTGGGTTGCTAAAATGTTCACAGTCCTACATTTGTATAACATGAGCCCATGCAGTCTGTACAGTTACTGTTAAATCAGTTTGTGTTTGTATCCAGGAAAATATGTTTGAATGAGTTAATGTTAAAAGAATTTAAGCTTAGGTCATTTTTGTGGCAGGTCAAACATTGCTACAATTTTTCTGTTTAGCAAATTACTGTAGAATTTTATGGTTTGTCTTTTATTTCTTATATAATACTCAAAAGAATGTCTTCTCTTCTCAATTTAACCTTTACTCACAGCCCTTTCATAGCATTTAAGCTTGATCTTTTATTCTCTTCATTTAAATATTTTACAATTTGACCTTACAGTCAGGCTAAACCTTTATATTCTTTTTCACATTTGCCTAGTGACTATTTTGTCATGTTTTAGTCTTGCCCTTTCCCTGCAGGTTTTAACTTCAAGCCCTCTTTTTTATCTGTTTTACAGATATACATTATACATTTTGAGTATATCCTTCTAGAGTATAACTTCACTCAATGCTTTGAGATTTTCAAATGTTGGCCAATTTCTTAAACATGGGCTTCTAATACCAAGGTACTTGTATTCAAATTGAATGTATTAATTACTAGAAAATTTGGGAGAAAGAGTATTTAATTCATACCATTTTTCTTTAAACCATGAATTTATTATTGCATTGACTGTCCGTGACTTTTTATATTTAGCACTATACATAAAAATATATTGTGCTTCAATCATGGCAGACTGCTTTGGACTTGTTCCATAGATATCTGGGGGTTCAAATTCATTTTCCTGTGCTGTTAATTGTACCCCAGAAGGAAAGGTTAATGATTACTGTTGTAACAGAATTAGTATTGCTTAAATAGAGACAAATAAATGTTTACATAAATTTTAACAGGTTTAATATTTTCTAATATTTGAAGTATTTATAGTTTCTTAATTTTCACAGATCTAGCTAATATTTCATTAGAAATTATCAGAAAAAGAGCATTCTGCATAAAAATCAGAACATAAATCCACATTTTTTAATGTGTTAGGATAAAGAAAAATAAACCCAAAACCTGTGGTTCTAAAAAATTTTTCATTGACTTATATAATGTGACAGATTATGTTTTTCCTTATCCTGCCAGTTTAACCTGGTCAGTAGTTATATCTTTGTGAAATACCAGTAGGGAATTTTGGCTGTGTTAAAATAAACCAACTCTTACTTCTATTACTCACCATATTTTTATCTGATAAAAGAAAATGACAAAGTGATATTTCTAAAATTCATTTTAGTGTTCTATGGGAGTGGTGCCAGTGATATTTATACTTATTTTTTTAAAGATATCATAAAGTATAAATATTTACACTATTATATGATGGATTTGATGGCTAATTAATTTGTTTTGTTCCCATGATCACATCTGTCAGATACTTCCATTTGTTGCTAGAACTTAAACTACAAATTTTAGGTTTTGGCAGTACATGGGAAATTAGAAGCCATTATAATAAATAAATAATATAATGATATTCTTCTGATATATTTGGCACAAGTCAAATTCTTTCAATGGTCTGCTTTTTTTCCCTTTTCTTGAAAGCAAATTAATCAACAGCTGTGTCTAGACACAGCATCTCTAAGTTGGAAAATGAAATATTGAACACTGGAATAAGCTTGGGAATACATTTTCTATAAATATACCAAAGCTCCTGTTTAGCAATCCGTAACATCAGAACTCAAATGTTGTCCCACACAGTTTGCTAAGGGGTGTGTGTGTGTGTGTTTGTGTGTGTGTGTGTGTGTGTGTGTGTGTGTGTGTATTAGTCAGATCCTGAGACTCTGAAGATACAAAATCATCTCTATAACCAAAAGACATTTTCCTGTTACTTCAAGAGAAGTTTTTTTTGCATCTAGTAACAGGGAAGTGCCATGCATGCACACCTTGGAAGAGAAGATATACCTTCAAGTTCTACCTTATACAATGTGATAATTCTCTTTATAGTAGTTAGTCTTCCAGTCTGTTCTTCAACTTACCAGTAAAAGTAAACCTAAAGGAGTGGATGTGGCTTAAGCGGTGAGTGCCTGCTTCCCACATAGGAGGTCCCAGGTTCAGTTCCCAGTGCCTCCTAAAAATAAACAAACAACAAGCAAAACAAACAAAAAAACCAACTCAGGAAAGCTGATGTGGCTCAGTGGTTTAGCACCAGCTTCCCACATGTGAGGTCCTGGGTTTAATCTCTGGCCCCCGGTACCCAAAAAAAAAAGGAATCCTAAAGATAAAACCTTTCTGTGGTGATGCTTCCAAGAGAAACATATTCTTAAATATAATCCGTTCCTGCCATGAACCCATTCTAAGTAGGGCATTTCGATGAGGTTACTTCAGTTAAGGTGTGACCAAGCCCAGTCAGGATGAGTCTTAGTAGTATTACTGTCCGAGTGAAATTCAGACTGAGAGAAAGCCACAGAAGCAAGAGGTGAAATTCAGTGGAACCTGGAAGAGAACAGAGAAACCAGGAGAGGCTGCCATGTGCCTTGCAATGTGTCAGAGGCACCAAGGATCACCAGCAGCTAGCCACAGAACACCAGTCTTCTGGAAGAAAGCATCATCTTGATGTTGTCTGGATTTGGACTTTCTTTTAGCCTCAAAACCATGAGCAAATAAATTTCCATTGTTTAACCTGAAATAGTTCATGGTATTTGCTTCAGCAACCCAGCACATTAAAACACTCCCCATTATGAAACAGCTTGAATTTCTGGGGAATATAAACCATATGGATATTTGTAAATCTTTATTTACCAATTATATGTCCATCATCTGAATGAGGAAACATATCTGGGGTATAACGTTTTTTTAATTTATTTTTATTTTTTATTAGAGCAGTTGTTAATTTACAGAAAATCATGCAAAAAATTACAAAGTTGCCACTGGTAAATAGTGTTTGTTTTTTTTTTAAAGATTTATTTATTTATTTATTTATCCCCCCCTTGCTGCTTGTGTTTTACTGTGTCCATTCACTGTGTGTTTCTTCCATGTCTGCTTATCTCCCCCTTGCTTTGAGGTCCTGCTGCATCAGCCCACCGCACCGCACGGGCCGGCCTGCTCTCACAAGGAGGCCCCGGGAAGCGAACCCGGGGCCTCCCATATGGTAAACGGGAGCTCTATCCACTGAGCCACACCTGCTTCCCGTAAATAGTGTTTTGAAGAAAAAGAAACAGGTCTGAGTACCTCCATTCAAGACATACTCTACCGATCTCCAACTAGAGCATTTGGAAAGATGAGGAAACTAAGCAATTTGGAAAAGTTTGTGAGAATTACAGATTCATTTTTAACAAGCTAACGATTAAGACAATTTCTAATTTAGGATTAAAGGAGAGACTGAGTATAATGGAGAGATGATATCTAGAGTAAGAACAGTGACGTTTTCTTGATGTGTGGGAGAAGAGATTTGGGAATGTCAGATGCACGAACACTAAAAATATAGATGTTTCCCATTCTTAAATTGATACTGTCATTTTTAGTCTAAGGGTTTAACCCTCAGATGTAAGTAGTGGTAAAGCTCCCCAGGTGTTGAAAACCACTAAACTGGAAAAATTGATCATAGATTTTCCAGGAGAGACAGAGATAAAGATATAAATGATAAATAGAAAAATGATGATAGATAGATAGATAGATAGATAGATAGATAGATAGATAGATAGATATGGGGGGAGGAAGGGAGAGAGAGAGAATCTAGAAATACATAAAGCATTAATATCAGAAATTTTATGTTTCTAGCACTTTGGTTATTGATTCCTCAGGGTTTTAAGTAATGTAGGGTACCCAGAAAATGTCCTGTCCTTTAGATATTTTAGAATCAGATGAGATCTTGCAATATAAATAGGCTTTAAGAGATTGTGGAACATTATGAGATAGATTCTCAGTTGTCATATTATGCTAATTGCAGATTGAATGCTTTAATTATTTTTTAATTAAGCAACTCTCTACAATATAGTTCAAAGAGTGGGGAGTAGAGTGCAGTATTTCCCAAGTTTCTGGGAGACAACTCCAGTTATAAGATTTATGAATGTCACCCTAGCAGTAACTTGAACACTATACTCCATAGGTTTCATTGGTATGAATTGCACTCACAGGGTCAAAATGTGTTACATATTAACACATGTTCTTCTTAAATATGAGATGCATAACCGAACACAATATTTCAAACTCGATTTGGCCATTACAGAGAATAGCGGCTTACCTTCTTTGATCTGGATATTATATAGCTTTTAAATGCTGCCAAAGATTTCATTAGCACTCTGGCGGCTTTGTCAGACTCTGCATTCATTTTGAGCTTGCAGTGAATAGTCCTCAGAGCGGGCTTCTGAAAAGCATGTCCAGGTTGTCCCTGCTTCAGAAACAGATGGTGTGCTTCCTGCAGGTCCAGATTCTTGGGCCCAGATGTGCTGAAACAGAATCTCTGAGGGTGGGGCCCAAGAATTTACAAGTACAGTACACTCCTTAGGTCTTTCTGATAATCCCTAAGTTTTAGAACAAGGTCTTATGTTCCACTGGGAAAGCTGGAGGGACTGTTATCAACCGTAAATATGTAGATTTAAGATGAACTGGACATTTATGGAGACTAACATGAGTATTCATCAAAGACAGATCTGGGTTCAAGTCAAGACTAGGCAATGGAATGGGGCAGGAAAGAACAAAAGAAATAGTAAATTGAGAGGCTTTATTGAAGCCAGCAGAATATTCTACTTTGGAAGCAGGTATTGTGTCACAAAGAAAAGGAAAATTTAAAGTGATAGTCAAAAAACCATGTATAAAGAACAGAGGATGCAAAAATGTTCCAAGATTGTGACTCTGCACTGCAGCTGCTTTAGGCTGCTGAAACAAATCATACAATCAAGGACTTAATTATTTCTAATAATTCATAGGACTCAATCTCACCTGGATCCTCAAGGCATTGCATTTAGAGTACAAATTTCGGATTAGTTCCCATCCCCATATGCCAGAGCTGTTAATTTAATACTTTCAAATGGAAATTTTCATGATTTAATTATCTGCTGTAGATTAGTGTTTCTTAAAATTTAGTGTGATCATATTATAATAAACTGACAGAATCCCAGTCTCTCAGAAACTATAAATTCTTAGGCATAGTCTGAAGCCTTTTAACAAGCACTGCAGGTGGTTTTATTAGGAAGTGATATACACTTTGAATGCTCCTCTTGATCCTGTCCTCTCCTCTCTTGCAGGGTATTCCTCCATTCAAGTTTTCCCTTTCTAATTGAATTTTGCATTTCTCTGTTACCTTGACACACATATGCTATGCCTATTTCCTTTTAAACTGTATGTTTTAATCTAGCTATTTCCCCATCTTTCTCCTTTCTTCCTCAGCTAAGATTCTGGAACAAATAGTTTACACTCATTGTTGTCATTTCTTTATCACCTACTGCAATTTGGCTTTTGACCCTGATAGCCCACTGAAACTGTTCTTGTTAGAGTAACCATTGAACTTTAAACTGACAAATCTAAAAAGCATGTGTTAATTCTTGTTTTACTTGATATCTTTGCTGCACTCCAGAAGGTTGAGCATTCTCTTCTGGAAGCTCCCCCTATTTGAACTGACCTAAGTCATCCTGGTTACATACCACTTTTAGTTTCATTTCGGTAGATCACTGAAGCTGCTAAAGAAGTTAGAATGAAAACAAATCTTTGATGAAATTTGTCACACATGCAAATAATTTTAACTGCACTTTGGAAACACTAGAGCCCGATCATTTCCTGAAACCTATATTATTAGCTGGGGAAACTTGTTAATTTTTGTACTTTTAAGTGTTCCAACAACCACCTTGCATATAAGGTTTACTCAGTGCAGACACACCAAGATTCCAGGGGCAGAATTTCTGTTGTTTTGTGTTTTCACCAGGCAATCCAAATCCTTTAGAAGTCAAGACTGAACATGGGACTATTAGACATCAAACCTCAGGTGCCAGCCTAAGCTCTAAATGGCTGTAATAAATATTTAAACACTTTTCACATAAGGGTGGAGAGTTTCTAAAAATTTTCAGCCAAATTACATACATTAAAAACTGTTTAATCTCACCAAGATAACCCCTTTATAAAATTTATCATGCTAATTATCAAACTTCTAATTTTGCTAATAAAACCCACTTCTGATATTAACTCTACCAATTAGCAAAGCCTTTGGTGTTTAATCAAGCTATGGATAACAGAAGTGCTGGGTAGCTGTTCTTGGAGTGTGGCCTTTATGCTACAATCTAACTCTATATAAACATGCAACTCCAAATTATGGATTCTGACTGTCCATTGAGGTGAAGTGTAAACACATAAGGTCATGCATTATATCACTCTGCCTATACAAAATATTTAAAAATAAGTTGTAGACATCATAACACATGCTTTGCCTTCTAAAATGTAGCTTTCATCTTGTTTTATTCCCACATCTAGGAGGAATGCTTCAATGATCCTTTTCCTCTCTGTATTTGTTATCTACTGCTGAATAATTATATTGCAAATAAGTTAGTGGCTTAAAATATATATATAATATATATATATATATATCTCCTCACGGTTTTGTAGGTCAAGCTTCCAGGTATGGCTTAGGTGGGACTTCTGCTTAGGTCCTCACAAGGCTGAGATCAATGTGATAGTCAAGGCTGTGGTCTCCTATGAGGCTCTACAGAGGAAGGATCTGCTCCCAAGGTCTCTCAGATTGTTGCCAGAATTCAATTCCTTATGGTTGTAGAACTGAGATCTTCAGTTACTTGCTGGCAGTTGGCTGGAGGTCACCTTCAGCTCCTAGATGCTACCCCCAGGTCCTAGAAGTCACCTGCAATTCCTTGTCACACAGGATTCCCCAATATGACCACTTGCTTCCTCAAAGCCAGCATGTGAGAGACTTTAAGATGGGTGCTACAATCTTGTGTAAAGTAATCATGCAGTCATAGGCACATAATCATGTCCATTCCATCTACAAGGAAGTTACACATCTTGCCCACACTTGAGAGGAAATCAAATGCAGGTGTGAACACCAGGAGATAAACATCATGGGAGGCACCCTAAATGTCCACCATACTCAGTCTTCTCACTCTAAATGCTATGCTTAGGCAATCTCACCTTCATATATGACTTCAACTACTAGCTATACACCTTTGGTTCCAAAATCTAAATCCCAGCCTAAATAATTCTCTTAAGATATCAATGCATATAGCTAACTCCCTTTAGATATTCTGATGTGGATGTAGAAATTTCTATGTAGATACCAATCTCAACACTGTTCCTCTTCTTTCCATATTGCTCCTCCCTCTTCAAGAAAGCATCCCAGGTGATTCTAATTTTCAGCTCTGACAGACAAACAATGATCTATATCATTACTCCACTTTGCTTCATAACATACCTCACCATCGAGGATTACTATGTTCCTTTATTGCCTTATTATTTTTCTGTCTCTTCCTTAGAACATAAGCTCCTTGAAAGAAGAAACTGGATCACCTTTGCTTACCACTGTATCAGTTTGGCAGAGAGTAGATATTAAATGAATTACTTATTGAGTGATTGAATGATAGATATTACTGGTGTATCATGCATTACAAGTGCATTATATATATTATTTTATTGATACAAAAATCTGGGGAGTGAATGTAGCTCAAGTGGTTGAGCCCCTGCTTCCCAAGCACAAGGTCCTGGGTTCAATCCCCACTATGAACAAAACAAAACAAAACAAAAAAGCAACTCTCATTGAAGAGTGGATATAACTTAGTGGTTGAGCACCTGCCTCCCATGTATGAGCTCCTGCGTTCAATCCCCGGTACCTCCTAAAAAAAAAAAAGCAAAAAATATCTTATGAATTTTATTATTCTATTATTTTTCTTTTACAGATCACATAACTGAAGTAATTTCCAAATGTTACATGTAAAGTAGTATTGGGAATGAAACCAGGCTTGTCTAACTCCAAAACACATGGTTTTGACCAATATGCTATGCATCTGCTCTCTAGCTATATGCATTTTATTGCTCAAGTTTTTATGCGTTTGAGCATGTTGCTCCTTTTTGAATAGCCTCTTCCTTTGGTGAATTATTATTATTCCTGTGTGGTAAGAGAAGTCAGATCATCTAACTCTACCAGAGCACAGTTGTCTCTTCACTTTGCTCAACAACCTAATATATTGGTTTTCTGACCCTGATGGTTATTTTAAATATACTTATTATCAAGCAATTTTCGCTGCATATCAACAATGTGCTAGATATAGAACAGAGCATAACATTTGATCTTCTTCTGCACTTTGCTCCATAACTTTCATTCACAAATCTCATTGCATTTTACAGTCATGAGTTCCCCAAACATCCCATGAAGTAAATGAATATTTATTATCTCCATTTTACAGATGCATAAAGTTAGAAATAGACTAATTAAATAAGCTATTCAAGGTCAGGCAGTGAGTTGATTAGAGAAGAAAGGTTAGCTAGGTACATTCCTAATCGCTGCTCCTAAAAGGAACAGATGATGTTTCATGTTGGTTTCACCATATATAGATGAAAATGCTTATTTTAAGCTTTCACAATATATCCTCCATTAGTGTTTGGACACCACCCAGATGATATTATAGCAAACTGATATTCAGCCCTTAGAGATGTATGCAGTTTGCATCTCTTGCTTCTGTGGGAGAAGCAAAACTGAAGCTGAAGAAAGAATTTAGCCCATGGTTAT
Source organism: Cabassous unicinctus (assembly GCA_029593785.1). Lineage (NCBI taxonomy): Eukaryota > Metazoa > Chordata > Mammalia > Cingulata > Chlamyphoridae > Cabassous > Cabassous unicinctus. Next base: position 11,358 of record JAQZBX010059484.1, read on the forward strand.
TACATCTTTCCGTAGAGATGCTGGTAATTATGTTTGGAGATTTTTGCACTATATAATTTAAAGGTTTTATTTTGTAATGTAGTTCTAATTTACCATATAGAAGTAAGCAGCTAATTAAGCTGAGATTACTTTCCATTCACAGTCAGCATTTAGAATATAATCAGAGTTATTATTACAAAATTGTTTTAAGTTATATTACTATTTATGAATATGAACTCAATCAAAATGCATAGCATAATAATGGTTAAGGAAAACTATATTATTTCAGTCTGTTGCTACTCAAAGAACCAAATTAAAACTATATGTTCTCTGTTTCACCACTGGTAGATTTTTAGACCCATAATAGATGCTTAGATGATTTGTAGTCTCTTATATCTGTCCCTTTAAAAAGTTACACTTTTCTGGTTTGATTATTATTCTCAATTTTTAATGCAAAATTTATTTAAGAAAAATACAGGTTTAGTGCATAACATCTGTATATAATTTTCAATTAGTACACAATTTGAGATTTTGTTGCAGCCAAATTTAAATTTAGATGCATGTTTTATGGTAAATCAATCTAATGGATTTCATCTTTTAGACAGTCTGACAATGCCATAAATAATGAAAAAATTAATACACAAAAGGCAATTTTTTGTTAAATAGGATTTTATTTTCATCTGCACGTGTCCTTTCAATCACTGATGAGCACATGCATTAATATGAGTTCCTGTTAATACCTGCCAAATCTGTTCTGCAGATTTGTGTCTCAGAAAGGTAGGTATTAGATAAATTAAATCTTTGTAACTAATAACACTTTTAATCAGGTGTTCTTCATCTTCCTGTTCTAAAAACTCCTACAGGGATTTGGTTGTGATGTTTCAGGGGATCTTAACAAATATGCTGGGCTATACAATTTAAGTATTAACTTCCTGATACAGCTGCTCCATTCATAGGTAAGTGAGTAGGTGATACTTCAATTTATTTCTTATTTCTGAAAGCCTGCCGCCTATTAGCAAGTACCAGAGGACCCTGTCTTGGAGATGAAAATAAAAATATACTGAATCAATACAAGTAGCAGAGTGTGGCTCTTAAGGGTCTATTTGAATAGCCAAGGCAGGATTATATGACTTTCATCAGGTAGGCAGAAAAAAAAATACTCTACCAGTAGAATTTTTCTTAGTAATTTATCAAAGTTCTAACTTCTGATTTTTTTATGATCCTATAAAGTCTGTAAGGCTTTCTTTTACTTTGAAATTTTTAGTGACATAATAGTAAATTCATATGTAGTTGTAAGAAGTAATACAGTGTTCCCATGTACCTTTTACACAGTTTTTCCCAGTGACTACATCTTTAGTATAATATCACAACCAGGAAGTTGACACTGATACAGTTCCCCAATCTTGTTCAGATTTCCTCAGTTTTACTTGCACTCATTTGTGTGTGTGTGTATTTAGTTCTATACAATTTCATCACTTGTGTGGATTCATGTTTCCACCCCCACTGTCAAGATGCAGGATGGATCCATCAACACAAGGGTCTCACATGCTGCCTTTTTATAACTACACCAATCTTCCTCCTTGCCTTCCTGCCATCCTTAACTGCTGGCAAACACTAATCTGTTCTCCAGTGTTAGTCGTTCAAAAAAAATGTTATCTAAATGGAATCATGCAGTATGTAATCTTTTGAGATTGGCTTTTTTCTCACTCAGTATAATCCCATAGCAAGTCATTCCAAGTTGTATCAACAGTTCATTACTCTTTATTACTGTGTAGTGTGTCACTGTATGTGTGTTCCCCAGTTTGTTCAACCATTCATCCCTTGAGGAGCACCTGAGCTTTTTGAATATATGAATAAAGCTTCTACGAACTTTCATGTACAGGTTTTGTGTGAATAAAAGATTTCATTTTTCCAGTGTATGGTGTATTAGTTTCCTATGGCTGCTGTGACAAAGTACCACAAACTTAATGATTTAACAATGCAAGCTTATTAGTTTACAAACCCAGAGGTCAGAAATCTCGCTAGGCCAAAACCAAGGTGTCAGCAGGACTGTGTTCCTTCTGGAGGTTCTAGGGGGCAATCTGCTTCCCAGCCTTTTCCAGCTTCTGGAGGCTATCCAGATGCCTTGGCTCATGGTCCCTTCTTCAAAGCCAACATCACAGCATCTTTAAATCTCCTCCTCTCTCTTTCTGACCACTGCTGCTGTCATCACATTTCTTTCTCAGACTCTGAATCTCCTGCCTACCTCTTTCCTTTATAAGGACCTTTGTGAACACATTGGGCCCACCTGGATAATCCGGGATAATCTTCTCTTTTCCAAGATTCTTAATCACCTCCGAAAGTCTCGTTTGCTAAAATGCTAAGGAAATTTATCCCTTGGAAACTTTATAGTGGATACACTGAGAAAAAAATAAGCTATAGTTTTTATAATAAACACAGGAATTCATCTGGCTATTTCTTAAAATGACCCTTGATGAATGAAAGCTGAAAACAATATAAAGTCCAGCTCTGTAAAGGCACTTGTGATCTTAGTATGTAGCTAAAAAGAATAGAATATATGCTTTATAATTTTCCCAATTAAATGTTTTTTATTAAGAACAAACACTTGCCTCAATCCTCCACTGAACAACTGACTTCTCTTTGTTGTAGAAATTCTCTTTTCCCTGATGCATATTGAAGATAAATGTGATAAGTTTTAAATTGTGCTGAATTGAACATACCTGATTTCTTTTCTTTATTGTTTCTTGGAGATCAAATTTCTTTCATAAAACTAATTTTGGAAATAATATTAAAAATAAACAGCATCTCCTAAAAATAACATTGAAGGTGTGCTAAACTAAGAAGAAATTTTAATAACCCCGTTGAAGTAAAGAGCTATTATATAGGTGGATTCTCATTCAGGCAATCTCATTCTTGTTTTGGAATTATTGAAATCCTGAAATTAATATATAAACATATGTGTGTGTTTTAGAATGCTTTCTTTAATACAGTTTAAGATGTTTAGGAGATCCCTGTATCATTTTTTGTGGGACTATAAAGGAAACTGATCATTTAGGTTGCTGTTTAACCCAACTGACTCTTGTTCTAAATGTTATGGACTTTAAGGCCTTCTTTTTTTTTTCTTTTTTTAAAGACTTTATTTATTTATTTACCTCTCTCCACCCCCTCGTTCTTTTGCATTTTCTGTGTCTGTTGTGTGCTGGTTCTTTCGCTTTTTCTGGAAGGCACCAGGAACTGAGCCCAGACCTCCCATGTGGTAGGCAGGAGCTCAATTGCTTGAGCCACATCTGCATCCCTCTAAGGCCTTCTTGAAGTATGATTATGATCTCTTTTATCACTCTACAAATCTGCACATAGATACAGGTAATGGCTCATTGTTAAAAAGATCAAATCCAAAAAACCCTGAAAATTCATTCCCAAGAAAAACTTAATCTATTTTAATTTACTTCTGATGATGGAGGACAAATTTGATCTTAGACTTGTGTATTTGGAACCCATGTTACCTATTACCATTTCCAATGAACAAAAAAAAATTATTATTTTGATTACAAGAATTCCATTTATTCAAATTGTTTATTCCAGAAACAGAATGTGCATATTTAATGAAAATGTCATATGGCATTTTCTATAGATTTCTATTGTTATTATTTTTAGTGTACAATTCAGTAATAATAATTGCATTCGCAATGCTGTATTACCATCATCATCATCCATTATCAAAGCTTTTTTATCACCTCAAGCAGAAACTCTGTCCCTTTAAGCAATAACTTCTGATGACTCTCCCTATCCATATCTCCCCAGACCCTGGTAACCTGTAATCTAATTTGTTTCTCTATGAATTTGTTTACTCTAGGGATTTCCTATAAGTGAAATCATACAATATTTGTCCTATTGTGTTTGGCTTATTTCACTCAGTATGTTGTCTTCAAGGTTCATCAATGTTGTAGCAAATATCAGAAGTTCATTAATTTTTATAGCTGAATAATATTCTATTGTATATATATATAGCACATTTTGTTTATCCATTCATCTATTAATGGACATTAGGATTGCTTCTATCTTTTGACTATGGTGAATAATACTGCTTTGAACACCAGTGTATAAATATCTATTTGAGTCCCTGCTTTCATTCTATTGGTTATATACCTGGACGTGGGATTGCTGGGTCATATGGTAATTCTATGTTCAACTTCCTGAGAAACTGCCAAATTGTTTTCTATAGAAGATGTGCCAATTTGCAATCCCACCAAAACCACACAGGGTTCCTAGTTCTCTGCATCCTTGCCAAAACTTGATATTTCCTACTAAAAAAAAAACAAAAGCCGTCCTATTTGATATAAACTGGTATTTCATCTTGGTTTGGTTTGCATGCCCCTGATGCAAATGACATTGAATATCTATCTTCCTAAGTGCTTATTGGTCATTTGTATTTGTTCTTTGGAGAAATGTCTATTGAAATCATTTGCCCATTTTTTAATTGGGTTGTTTGTCTTTTTTGTTGTTCAGTTTTAGCAGTTGTTTATAAATTCCTTTTCAGACATATGGTTTGAAACTCTTTTCTCCCATTCTCTAGGTTGCCTTTTCACTTTCTTAATGATATACTTTGGCATAGAAGTTTAAAAAAAAATTTTAATGAAGTCCATTTTATCATTGTTTCTTTTTGTTGCACATGCTTTTGTTGTCATATGAAAGATATCACTGCCAAATCCAAGATCCTAAACGTTTCCTCATGTTTTCTTTAAAGAGTTTTATCGCTTTAGCGCTTATGTTTAAGTCTTTAATCCACTGTGAGTTAATTTTTGCATATGATGTGAGTTATGAGTCCAACTTCATTCTTTTGCATACAGACATCCAGTTTTTCCAACACCATTTAATGTATATGGCACTCTTATTGAAAATCAATTGTCCATAAATGTGTAGGTTCATTTCTGGACTCTCAATCTGGTCCATTGCTCTTTAGGTCTATCTTTATGCCATCAATATACTCTTTTGTTTACTGTGGGCTTGTAGTGAGTTTTAAATCAGGGCATATGAAATATCCAACTTTGTTCTCTATCAATATAGATTTGGCAATTTAGGGCCCATTATGATTCCATATGAATTTAAGCATCAGCTTTTCCATTGCTGTAGAAAGACTGATGGGACTTTTTTATTGCCATATTTTAATGGTGATAGATGAAAATGATATCCATTTTTTAACTTTAAAGAAGCTTAAGTTAGTTTACAGAAAGGTTACATTGAAAATATAGGGGATTCCCATATACCCCATCTCCCCTCTAACATTTCCCCCATTGTAATATCTAATGTAATACCTTACTTTAGTGTGGTACATTTTTTACAATTGATGAACAATTATTAAAGCATTGCTACTAACAATGGTTTATAGTTTACATTATGGTTTATACTTTGCACCATACAATTTTATAGATTTTGACAAAATGTACAATGACCTGTATCTGTCATTGCAATATCATGCAGAATAATCCAATGCCCTAAAAATACCCTATGTTCCACCTATTCTTACCCCTCTCTTCTCCTCAGAACCTTTGGTAACCATTATCTTTTTCTGATAGGGATTTCGTTAATTCTGTAAATCATATTGGGTAGTACTGACAACTGCAATATTAAGTCTACCTATTCCCACACATGGATGTATTGCCATTTAAATAAGTCTTCTTCACTTCCTTTCAACAGTGTTTTGTAATTTTCCATGTAGAAGTCTTTTACTTCCTTGGTTGAATTTATTTCAAGATATTTTATTTTTTTAAATGCTATTGTAAAAGGAACTATCTTCATAGTTTCCATTTTGAATTCATTTCTGGTGTATAGAAACAAATAATTTTTGCATGTTAATCTGGTGGCCTACAACTTTGCTGAAATTTTTATTAGCTCTATTAGTTTTCTTGTGGATTCTTTGGGATTTTCTATATAAAGGATAATGTCATGTGTGAAGATAGTTTTACTTATTCCTTATATTATTGATAAGGCAGGGTTTAATTCCCCTATTTTGCCAGTTTGGTTTTTGCATTTCTTATACATTTTTTTTGTCCCTCATTTCTTCCATTGCTGCCTTATTTTGTGTATTGTTTATCTTTTGTATTAAAACAGATTGATCCCCTTCTCATTTCTTTTTCTGTATAATTTTTAAGATATTTTTTGTGTGGATGCCATAGGACTTGTGTTTAATATCCTAAATCTGTAAAAATTTAGTTTGAATTGATGTCAAATTAGCTTCAATTGCACACACAATCTCTGTTCCTATATCCTTCCATCTCACCCATTTATGCTATTCTTGTGACAAATTACATCTTTATGTTTTGTGTGCCCAATAATATAGAAATAAGGTGTTTCTTTTTTTGTGTTTGTATTTTAGATCATGAAAAAATAAAAAATAGAGTC
>JAQZBX010059485.1:0-17493 GCA_029593785.1 Cabassous unicinctus
ACCTTCCGGCCCGGCTTCGACGTGGCCCTCCCGCTTCTCCCTGAAGCCCACCCGGGGCGAGGGGGAGCTCCTGGCCAGATGTGGCAGCACAGCCCCCACCCCGGGGTGGCCCTGCTAGCCGTGGCAGAGGAGAAGGGCAGGTGGCGCACAGCAGGCACCGACACCTCTGCGTGTCCCTGGAATGGGCACTGTGAGCAGGGCCCTGGACCTGAGCAGTAAGTGACCTTTCCCCTGGGGGGCTGGAGTGGGATGGGGATGGGATAGGAGGGAGCCAGAGGTCAGGGTCTAGGGCAAGATTAAGATGGGAGAACCAGCTGGTCCTGGCAAATTTCGGTCTCAGCTGCAGCAGGAGGGAGTCAGGTTAGATAGCAGAGAACAATTCCACCAAGATGGTGATATACCGCAAGGAGTGTCAGAGGCAGGTTTTGGAGTTCTCTGAGGATCTTTAAAAACATAAAACATGACTCACTCCTACTTACTTTCCCTCATTCCAGACCCTCCTTCCCTAATATTTTGTTTAACATACACTTATATAGTGTCTATTCTATGTCAGGTACTGTTCAAATATCTTTTATAAATATTAACTTTTTAATAAAATGCTGATAATAAAATAATGCTAATTGCTATAATTTAAGTGTATGTGTACCAGACACTGAAGCTCAGAGAGGTTAAATAACTCGTCTGAGGTGACCCAGCTAGAAAGAACACAGCCAGTAGTTGAACATAGGATTGTCTGCCTCCAAAGCCCTCAGTATTAGAATTCTGAGTTTTGAAGGACAGTCTATGATCAGTCCTATCAAATGCCTTTGGTTACAGCAAATATGACTTAGGTCAGACCTAAAGAAGAACTGCCCTCCAGTGAGGGTGCCTGAATACTATATAAAGGGCGTAGGAGCCTATAAGACTTGGAGAACTTGTTCAGAAACTTCTCTCCACTGGGCTAGTTGAGGTTAACCCCTGAGCATTCTTTGCACCCCCAAGAGGTCAGCAGTCTCAGAGGGTGACTGGGCAGACAGGAATGAAAGTCAAGTCTTCTGAGGTCATCCACGGTCTCTGGGGCAGGCCTGAGCTGGACCCTGTCATTCTGGTATTCTTCCTCCACTTGCTCCCTCAGGTACCTTCCTGTTTGCTGCTAGAGCAGCAGCAGCTATTCTGAGCTCCACTTTCCTCCCAGGAATACTTCACCTCGCCAAGCTCCATTCTCTTGCCTCTGCTTGGGGCTCCTGGGGCTTCTCAGCCAAAGGGCTTTGTGGGAATGGAATCCCTCTACCTCCCAAGGGCACACAGCCTCCAGAGAGCCCTGGCGGCCAGACTTGCCGTCCTCCGCCCCACAGCCCTTCTGCCAGGACCGTCTGTCCCCGGTGGGCCTCCTCTCTGCAGAGAACCTGAAAAGACAGGTCTCTCTTCCAGGCACTGCAAGCTCAGAGCTCGGACAGAAGCCTGCCTCTGGTGACAAGGCTCTCCGTTCGCCACATCCGCCTCACTGCTCTGCTTCGGCACTTCACTATCTTGGTTTGCAGGGAGTTCTTTTGGCTACTTTAGTTACCGCTAAATGCTGGTTATTGGTGAATCAGAAAGCTTTTTTAGTCTGGACTTTGAGACATTGAAAGTTAGGGACTGTGTCCACACAATCACATTTGTGGGGCACTACTGAGGCCCAGGCCTTTACTCCAAGTTAAGGACCCCGGATCTAGACTCCAGCCCCAGGGGCCTGCAGGCGCTCACTAAAGGTTTACAGATTGATCTAAAATCAGCCAGAACCGGCCAGGGTCTTCTAACCAGCTGGCGCCACTCTCTGAGTAGCACTTTTGGTAAGTTTATCTCCACAGTATGCAGCTTGCCAGCTTCCAATTTTTGTCCTCTGGACTTCAAGGAGTTCTGTTGTTGGCCCCAGCCCACCTTCAGGTGATAGGACTTGTCATCTCTGGGGTAGCTTGAACCTCAGTTTCCCCTGACGTGCCAGGCGGCTGCCTGGGCCCGACAGACAGTGCAGGGACAGAGTGAGAGAGGGAGGCCTCAGCCACAGGGCCAGGCTGCAGAGGGTGACCTGAATAAACAGGTGCTGGCCAGAGAAAGAGGCAATTCATGGTCCCCTCCACTGGGCCACATTCACTCAGTGGCGGGAGAGGGGAGGGGAGGAAGCCACCATGTGGGGAGTGTTTGCCGTGGGCTGTGGGCTGTGCCAGGGACTGTGCCAGGGACCTTACACAAGTCGTTACTAATCCTCTCAAACACCCTTCCAGGAAGGCATTATCCCCATTGCAGAGAACAGGGAGGAAACTGAGGTTGAGAGAGGTGGCGTGAGCAGCCAATGGCCTTTGGTGACAAGGCTCCCGTTGACTCTTCTGATTAGGCACTTGGAAGCCCTGGAGTTGGAATTAAACCCTGCATGTCTGGCTCCAAAGCCGTTTCTCCTCCTTCATGGAACAGTCTCCCAGGGCTTCGGAAGAGGTCTCCACCCATTTAAATTGTTATTTACTTATTTTTATGAATAGGTAATTCATTCACATGGTAGAAAATTCACAAGGCACAAAAAGGTATACAGTAAAAGTCTCCCCCCCTGCCCCTTTCTCCAGGCCACCCAGTTCTCCTTCCTGTGCCTTTTCTGAGCTACTCTGTACAAGCATTATGTATGTATGTTCTCCACGTTTTTGTTTTGTGACCAAGATGTTTTTTTTAATGTTAATTCAATGCATGTTTTAAAGTCCCCCAGCCCGTATCCATTAGGCACAGGAGGCACAGGGTCCCAGGCCTAGGATACTTTTAGAGAGCCACGAAGTGTTTTCATTTCTTTCAAAATCAGAATTAAAAAATGAATTTTTAGGTAAAAGCAAAATTTTCACATATAATTTTAATATCTTTGTCCTTATATCAGTACAGTTATAAAATATAATTTTTAATATTTTTATGGAGGAGACACCTGGCATGGTCACAAAATCCTAAGACCTCATTGGCAGTCACCACCCAGAAGCGCAAGTCCCTCTATAACACATACACCCCTACCCCCTGCCCCACACCCGCAGGTGCTCACCCTGCCTCTGCTTATTTACCTTCACTGATGGGGAACTCACCACCTCCCAAAGCCACCACTGGCTCTGCTCTCAGACAGATCCAGGACGACCATCTGTACCGAAACTGACCTCTCAGAACTTTCTGGCCACCGGTCCTGGATCTGTTGTCGTGACTCACTGAGATTGTGTTCATTTAACGCCCAGGGAGGCGCTCTGCCAGGCACTCTGCCAGGCCCTGGGGACGCTGAGATGAGGGAGGTACTGCCGCTAGTAGCTCCGGCTTGTAGGAGAGAGAGACAACAGAACAGTGATGACACACAATGTTAAGGAGGGAGAGGCCATGCAAGCCGAGCCTGGCTCCTCCACGGAGGAGCTGGGTGACCTCCTCATCTGCAAAAGGGGAGAACAGTACAAACCGCCCACCTCGACGCTGCAGTGGGAATGAAGACAACTGAGGCGCGTAAAGCGCTTAGAAGAGGGCTTCGAGCTAAGGGCAGGCTCAGTAAAGGCTGGCGGGAACCATTACTACCACGGTGCTCTCGGGCTGTGGGAGCAGAGGGGGAGCCATTTCTGGAGGGATCTAGGAAGGCTTGGTGGAGGAGGTGGCGTTTGAGCTTATGATATTACAACTGAGAAGGAGGAGTTCTTCTGGTGGTCAAGGCAGGGAAGGGCATGACAGGCAGAGTGAAAATGATGGCAAAGGGGTCAGCCGAGGTCAGTGGGGGCTGAGGGGTTCAGTGAATGCAGCAGGCTCGTTGATCGTCTCTGGGCTCCCTGAAGCCTTAACCTTACAGGTTTCCAGTCCCTTCGGGCTTGACCAGGGGGCTGTACCTGACTGGCTGGTGCTGTGGCTCTCGGTAAGGTAAAGGATGTTCTGGTATTCAACTTGTGGCTTCTTCCAGGGGGGCCTGATGGATGCCTGAGCACCGGGTGGAAGAGAAAGAGGGCAGGGGTCCTCTGGGAGACCCCTACACAACCACTCTGGGGGTGATTCAGATAACCTGGGGCCAGGAGCTGGCACACCTGGGTTCTGGTCCCAGCTCCACCCCAGGCCTTTCTGTGACCCTGAGCCAGTCCTTGCCCTCTCTGGGACTCAGTCTTCCCATCTGTTCAAAGGGGGGTTGCTCAGGGGCTGGCTAAGCACTTCCAGGTCTGCTTCTTGAAGGTTCAGGCTCAGAGGCAGGGGGTCTGTGGCTGAGAAGGATCCTCCGACATCTGATCCCTATTCAACAGTTCTACTCTGAGGGCCTGCCCTCAGGGTCTTAGGTCCCGGCTCCAGCTGGGACATAGGCACTGGTTCCCTGGATGGAGCAATCCCAGGAAAGAGGCTCTAAGGGGGCTGTGACTCCTCCCCCTCCCCCACAGGCACACACAGGCTGAGTGTGGCCCTGGGGCTGGGGGGAGGGGTGTTCGGAACAGAGGAGGCCTGTCCTCTGAGCGAGGGGCCTCTGGGCAGCGGCTTCCTGTGTGGTTCCAGGCTGGGGGCCCAGCCCACCCCAGGACAGAGAAGCCTTTCATGGGCCTGGGCTATTGGGGTGGGGGGCATGCTGGGTGTGGAGGTCACAGGTGAGGGGTGCCCCAGAGTTTGCATGTGGCAGAGTACTGGGAGGGCAAACACACAGGCGTCCAAGTCAAATAAGGCCTTGGAAAGCAGGTCCTGCTGCCCCCCTTTCACAGATGGGGAAACCGAGGCCCAGAGAAGGGAAGTGCCCAAGGCCACCAAGGCAGAGCCAGAGCCAGAACCCAGGGCTCTGCCTCCGAGTCCAGCGGTGGGTGGAGGGTGGGTGTGTGGCTTGGGTTGGTGCTAGCATGTGAGTGTGTGGCTATAGGGCTACACGAGCATTATCACATGAGAATGTCGAAGCGGGTTGGTACATTGTGAATTTGGGAGAGTTGGGGTGCTGGGGCTGTCGAAGGATCTGGCCGTGGGTAGGGTGGGGGACGACTGTCTGGGGCATCATGTGTGTGCAACCCTCTCATGTGCCTCCTTAGGACCCAGCCCAGGGCAGTGCTGCCCAATGCCACCTTCTGCCTCATCCCTGGCCGCCACCCAGATGCCTTGCACTTCCTCCAAGCCCTACAGGTACAACCTGGGTCACCCCTCCCCCTCTGCCCCTGCCCCCCCACTCCTGAGCTGGCTGAGTACCCTGGGCCCAGGCCAGTGGCACGGGCAGTGAGCTGCCCCCTCCTTTACTCTGGGATCCAGCACTGCCTGTGGTCACATTCACTAAAATTCTGCAGAATGTGCTCCCCTTCACACCTCCCCCCCATATACACAAGAAAAACCATCAAAAACCACTTTTCTCCTTTGCCCCTTGCCCCCAAATGCAGCAGCTGCTGGCTTGGAGGTGGGAGGGGTGAATATGGGCAGGGTAAAGTGGGGCTCCCCTGTGACCTCCTCCCCTTCAGGCTGGCTGCATCCCTGTGCTTCTCAGCCCCCGCTGGGAGCTGCCCTTCTCCGAGGTCATCGACTGGACCAAAGCGGCCATTATAGCTGACGAGAGGCTTCCGCTTCAGGTAGCTCAGGGCCCCCCTGCCCATGGGTGGGGGAACTGGACCCAGGTGACAGGGCTAGCCTCAATCCTCATTCTTGTCCCCCATCTATGTATTCTGATGAATTTGCCCCCAGCCCCAAGCCTTCTGTGAGGCTCCCATAGAATTAGATGGAGGCAGAGACTTCTGAGGGTTTAGGAGAGTGAGCACTGGTTGGAACTCAGGAGTCCTCTCTCACCCAGAGCAAGTCCTGAGCCTCTTCCAGCCTCAGTTTCCCCATCTGTACAATGGGATAAGTTAGATCAGATGTGCTCCATGGGCCCTTCACTGGTCCCTGAATGTTTAAATACCCAATTTAAGGGAAGCCTTTAGAAAATCTAAAATCAGAGAGCATTCTTTCATGGGACTTGAGGTGGGACAACAAAATGCACAGTGCCTTTTCCATCTGATGAAATTAAATTTGACTGGCTCTGAAAAACATATATGTAAGCCTGCCTTGAATCCCCTGAGAACTGAGAATAGTGTGGGGATTGATAACGATTGCAACCATTTTTTTGAGCCTCTAGGCACATTGTGCTAAGTAAATCATATCTAATTTAATCATATATGAGGGTGGTACTATTATCCCCATTTTACAGATGAGGAAACTGAGGCCTAGAGAGGTTAAGTAGCTTGTACACAGTTACACGGCTAACCCAACGCTTGTGACCCTGAATTCTTGATCATTATTTAACTTTGGACTTGGCCAAGGGTGACCACTGCTAACCCACTTGGAGAGCTGTGGATAAAGGGCTTCTGGTTCCCAGGTCTCTGGCTCCAGGTTTGCCTGCTCAGGGTCAGTCTGGGCCTCACCGCCTCCTTTTCTCCCTCTGTGCCCCAGGTCCTGGCTGTCCTCCAGGAGCTGCCCCCTGCGCAGGTCCTCGCCCTGCGTCAGCAGACCCAGTTTCTATGGGATGCCTACTTCTCCTCAGTGGAGAAGGTTGTCCACACCACTCTGGAGGTGAGGGGGCTGTCTGATGGGGACCCTGCCCCTTGGCTCCTGCCTCATTCCTGTCCCCTCTCCACGCTCCTCTCCCTTGAAACCTTACTTCCCCAGCTCGTGTTTGGGGGACCCCCTTGGAAGAGGCCTCTGGGGCAAATCAGACTTGGCTGTGAGACCTCAGACAAATTTCATCTCTAGTCTGGGTCTCAGTTTCCCCATCTGTAAAGGGGACAGAATTCAAATCACGTTCTAGCTCCAGGTGATCGACAGTGGCTGCCTGGAGCCCTGTGTTGGGAAGGGGTCTGAGTCTGGAGAAAGAATGCCGTGACCTGTTAGAGGTGCAGCAAGCATGCCACCACCTGCCACCTCTGAACATCATCGCTGTGCGCTCCCTACTCCGGCTTCTGCATCTGAGCCCCTTTGCCCCCAGGTCTTCTCCCCCTTGGGCCCTGCCCACGGCCACGCCAGCCACTCCCTCTGCACAGCCTCCTCTCATTTCAGATTATTCAGGACCGGATCCTTGGAGCCTCTGCTCACCCTGCACTGCTGTGGAACAGCCCCCCGGGGGCACTCCTGGCCCTGCCTACTTTTTCCACGAGTCCTCAGGACTTCCCCTTCTACCACCTGCAACAGGGTATGCCCTAGGGATGGGACGATCTGAGGTCAACTTATCAACTCTCCCCAAGTCCCCCCAGCCTGATCCACAGAGCCCAACCAAGACCCTCCCCAACTCCCACTCCCTCCCACTGTCTCCCACTCAGGTCATTCTCCATAAGGGTCTGTCACCTTCTGTCCCCTCCCACCCTGATGGCCTGTGTCTCATTTCCCCAGGCTCCCGCCCTATGGGCAGGTTCAGCGCCCTGATCTGGGTGGGGGCCCCCGGCCAGCCCCCGCTGAAGCTCATCCAGGCCGTGGCAGGCTCCCAGCACTGTGCCCAGGTCTGCCCCCTTGCCAGTTTGGGTCCTGGGATCCAGGGTGGGGGCGAGGGACAGGGCAGGGCCCTGACATCATGTAGACCCCAAGGATGTCCACACCTTTTGGGGAGAGACAGGGAAGGATTTCCAAGTGCCCCTGCTGCCTTCCTCTTTTAAGTCTCAAGTTTCTTGTTCCTCTCCCCCCAGTGGAAACTGATGAAGCCACCCGAAAAGCAGATGCTGCTTGGGGAGGCTAGAGAAGTAAACATTCATTCATTCACTCACTCAATCATTTCATTAATTCATTCAGCAATCACTTTGAGTGCCGGGCCCTGGGCTCCATGCTAAGGATGCAGAAAAAGAAGCAGGAAAGGATCCTGCGACACCACCCCCACCCCACCCCCCGCCGCATTCAGATTCACTTAGTATTTCCAGGCACACAAGTAGTCAAATCTCACTTCCTGAGAAGGCAGATAGACTCTAGAGCATATGGAGAGGATGGAAGCAGCTAGCTCAGCCAGGGTGCAGGAGGACAGGCTCGAGAGACCTCAGACATTTGAGTTGGGATTGATAAAGGAGGAGGAAGGGAATGAAAATCTTTGAGACAAGATGGGGACAGGGTGGAAGGTTAGGGTCCCAGCCTAGGAGCTACCACAACTGACTCTTTTAAGTTCTAGTGCTACAGTGGCCACCTTCGTGTCACTTGAATTCCTGACTTTCAGAAGCCCATGAGCAAGGACAGGGTGGCACTAAAAGGACCTTGGATCCAACTAAACCCTCCTCCCATCTGCACATATGGAGCTGGCCTCCCATATTTCTTCCATCTGGAGAAAGAGCACTCTGCCCCCCACTCCTTCCCCAGACCCCCAGCTTCAGGACCACCCTGTTTTCCTCCTAGATCTTGGTTCTCTGGAGCAGTGAAAGGCCACCCCCACCCAGGGGGAAGTGGCCTGAGACAGCAGTGCCCTTGAAAGTCATTGACGGGCACAGGAAGGTGAGGGGTGGGGAGGGTCGTGGAAAGGGTGGGCTCAGCCCCTGAATGCTGGGACCTGGGGAGGGCACCCACGGTTACTTTGCTTGGGCTGAGCCAAGGATGGACTTCAAGTTGGGCCTGAAGAAATCAGGTAGTGGGTTTCCGTTGAAATGATTCTCTTCCATCGCTGGCTCTTTATAATTGCACTTTTAGAGAACTGGGGTTTTATGTAATGAGGGAAGGCAGAGAGAGGGTGTTGATGTCTCCTGGGACCTTGAAAAATCAGGGACAGGAATGGGGCACGTTTGGTGGGGACAGGGGAGGGAGTGGCTTCCAAGAACGAGGTATGAGTCACCTGTTTGCAGTGTGGTTCTGGGCAAGTCACTTGATCTCTCTGGACCTGTTTCTTT
Source organism: Cabassous unicinctus (assembly GCA_029593785.1). NCBI lineage: Eukaryota > Metazoa > Chordata > Mammalia > Cingulata > Chlamyphoridae > Cabassous > Cabassous unicinctus. Next base: position 8,784 of record JAQZBX010059485.1, read on the forward strand.
GAAAGGAGGGATGTTCGACAACCCTCCCAGGTTGATGTATCTAATGAGACAGCAGAGGCATCCTGTGATGTCAAAACCAATTGCCCCATTTTATTGGAGGGGAAATCAAAGCCCAGAGAGGTAAAGTGAGTTGCCCAGGTCCCAGAGTGAGCTACAGGCAGGCTTGCTGTTGTTCACTGCCCTCCACGTCATTCCTTCAGGGCCTTCGAGTTGGCCAACATCCAGATGTTCACTGCGGGGGCTTGGGGAGGGGTCCCAGGCCAAGTCATTCTCACTTCCCTCCCACTACAGGTCAGTGACCGCTTCTTCCCGTACAGCACCATCAGCACCGACGCCATCCTCAGCCTCCATGCCCACAGCAGTCTTTCCACAAGTGAGGTGAGGGCTTGGGCCCGAGAGGAGCCCCGTGAGGTTGGGACAGAGCTGGAGGGCCAGCAGCCCCACAGATTCCCAGCTGAGAAGGCCAGAGGTCATGACGTCCAGCCTCCTGCTTTTGAAACCACCTCACCACGCCGACTGGCCTCCTCATTAGAAAACCTAATGAAGGCTTCCACAGACTCTCTTAGAAACAGACTCTTCAGCGGCTCCCGGCTGGACAAATTCCATTGCGCATCCCCTGGAAGCCTTCATGCTACGCTTCTAGCCAACAGAGTAAAGGCTCCCGTTTCCTCTCTCCTGAGTCCTGCCCCCGCCTGTCTGCCAGGCGGGCCTTGCCTCCTCATCTCTGGATGTTGCTGGTGGGTTGGAAAGTCCTTCCTCATACCCTACTCAAATCCCTCCCCAGGTGGACTTTGCCTTTGTGGTGTGGCAGAGCTTTCCGGAGCGGATGGTGGGCTTTCTGACGTGGAGCCACTTCTGGGATGAGGCCCAGGGCAGCTGGGGCTACACTGCCGAGAAGACCAACGAATTCTCCATGGTGCTCACCACGGCCGCCTTCTACCACAGGTATAGATGTCGCCACTGGTACAGGGATCACAGGGCCAGAGACCCCTCCCTGAACTGGAACAGGGTGGCATGGGAGTGAACACAGCAGTCAGCCGAGATCCAGGTTCAAGGCCCAGATCTGCCATTTCCCAGTTATGTGATCCTGGGCAAGATGCCTCACCTCTCTTGAGCCTCAGTTTCCTCATCTGTAAAATGGGGTATATTCACCTCACAGGGCTGGTGTGATAATCAAATAAGAGAACCATATAAAGTTCCTGGCACATAGATGTTCAACAAATAATAGCTAGCGTTATTAAGACTCACAGGGCAGAGGGTATGGACAGTGTGTAGGTTAGGGTTTGTGGCGTGTGTGTGGAGGGGGAAAGTGACAAGAGAATGGTCCTGACACTGTATCTGTATGTATATGGCTTGGGGATGGTCCCAAGTCTTCCAAAAGCTGCCTGAAGCCCCCAAATCTTGGGACAGGGACTGAACTCTGGAGGGCCTTTTGTACTCTTTGGAGGGGGTCCTTAAACATGTTTACCCAAATATAAGTAACCTGGACCCTCTGGTTGATTTACCCAGGAGCTCTGCTGGGAATTCTCAGTAGAATGGAGAATAGGCTCTAATGTGTGAGGAGCGGGACCAGTTTGTTCTGTGCGGGGGTTGTGGGAAGCGAGGCTCGCCCCGAGCAGCATTAGCCTGGTTAGTCCACATCCTTCCTGAAGCTGCTCTTTGGGCTGCCATATTTGGCGGCTTTGGAGCCAGCTGTGCCTGCTCCACCTGGCTCAGAGCTCAGTGGTGGGGGCCCCAAGGAGCTGGTGAGGGAGGAGTCAGGGGGTGCACCGCTGGCTGCAGACAAACCGCAGGGCAGGCCCAGCTCGGTGGAGAGCTGGTCATCCTGGGGACAGGGGCTCTTGGAGGCGCTAGGGTTCTGGGAGAGGAGCAAGGCCCTCACAGGAGGGCCGGGGACCAGGGTCAAAGGGAGACTGAGGTCAGGAGGCAGGAGAATGGGGTGTGGGGGTGAACTCAGGGGCAGCCTCTCCCTGTCCTCCCCCCCACCCAGGTATTATCACACCCTCTTCACCCACTACGTGCCCAAACCTCTGAGGACCCTGGCAGATGAGGCACCCACCTGCGTGGACGTCCTGATGAATTTCCTGGTAGCAGCAGTAACCAAATTGCCTCCTATCAAGGTGCCCTATGGGAAGCAGCACCAGGAGGCCAGACCTCCACCGGTGAGGCCAGAAGGGGACAGGCTGGCACCGGGAGGGCACTGGCTGGGGGAGGGAGAAGGGAGGGAGGATTCCCTCTCAAGGTTAATTCCAATCCTGCTGTGTGTGGGAGTGGGGAGGGAGGGAGGGTGCGGTGGGCGGAATTCGCAAGGCAGAGAGGCCCTCCGACGCATCCTTCTCTTCCTCTTAGGCATCAGGGGGGCTGGAGCCGCAGCCCCCAGCCTGGGACTGCATCAACCGGATAGCGGCAGGGTTCGGCCATATGCCCCTGGTGTCCTCTCGCCTCCGTTTGGACCCAGTGCTCTTCAAGGACCCGGTGTCCGTGTTACGCAAGAAGTACCGCAGCCTGGAGAAGCCCTAGGAGGGACAAGGGGCGAACCAGCCCTGCTCCTCGGGTCCCTTGGGACGGCTGGAGAACCCATCCTGGCAGCTCGTTGGCCTACAAGTCATAAGGCTCCTGGCCAATCTCAGCTGGAGCGCTTGCCGGTGAGGGGGCGGGGGGCGAGGCCCCACCCCACCTCCAGTCCCGTGTGCTCAGGGCCGCAGTGTCTTGGCATCTGCCAGGTCCTTTTCCCGAATACCTTTCTCGGCTTCTCCACTGAGCTAACATCTACTTGCCCTTCAGACACTCAGCCCCTCTAGGGGCTCGCCTGGCCCCCGTCCCCGCCCCCAGATGGGCTTGGTCCCCTTTGTGCTCTCGCAGCCCCGTGTCTCCGCAGTCTCGGCACTGTTCATCCTGCTTTGTGACGCTTACAACGTCAGGCCCCAGAACTGACCTGTGAGCTCCGGGAGGACAGGGTCGTGTCTTCTTCTCCCTGACCTGGCAGGTGCACTATGAATGTTTGACGGATAGATAGGTGGAACCGACGTTTCCTAGGCGTCTACCGCACGCCCTGTGCCCGCGGTGGTGGAGTGTGGCAGGGTGTGCGGACAGGCAAGACTCCGCCCTCTACTCCCCGAGGTTTCCATCCGGGAAGAAAGCGGCCACGCTCAGATGAGTCGCCAGGCACAATCCTTGCGCCCCAGCGAAGGCGTGAGGAGGCACCGGAAGGCGGGTTTCGCGGCTTCCCTCTCCGCGGAGCCGAGGGCGCGGAGGAGAAAGGGAGGCTGGGGACGCAGGTGGCCCGCCGCGAGCCTGCTGGGCACCCGGGGCCCGGGCGCATCTCCCCCTGCATTACCAGTCTTGACCACTAGAGGTCAGCGCCGGCTCCCTCCTCCCCGAAAGCAAGTGCGTTTTTAAACCCCCGCACTGGGACCTCGAGGGCCGGCGGTGTGTGAGGGCCGCAGGTCTGAAAACCGAGGGGACGAATCAGAAAGAATAGCCCCTCCCCTTTGGCCCTGACCCGTGGGACTCGGTCACAAGGGGCCATTCCTAGGTGGGCTGAGTAGGAGCAGGGATTGCTCTAGAGGTGAGGGTGGAGTGAGGGAGGGGACGCTGGGTTCTCCCGAGTTCATCCACCTGGAACTGGAATTATCACTTCCGAAATAAAACGCGCGCCCTTGCCCCCTCCTCCTCAGGCTATAAATACCCTTGCAGCAGCTGCGTGGGGGAGGGGGACTCGGGGTTTGGGAGGGAAGGGGTGCTTCTAGAGGGGTGGGGGTGGTGGGTCCAGCTCAGGCCCAAGGTGTCCGGTGTGCCCCTGCTTTGATGGCCTCGCAGCTTTGGAAACTCATGACCAGCTCCCTGGCAGGAACATACCGTCCCCCAAGGCCTCCCACCCCCAGCCTCCAGCTTGACCTCTGGCCCCTGGATGAGTCAGGTCGTCCCAGGAGTCAGACACAGCTGGGGGTACACAGAGGTCTGTCCCTTGGGAGGCATGGGACTGTGAGATGCTTCGGGTGGAGGGGGCTTGGGAGCTAAATGGAGCAGGGGGAGGGAGCAGCCTGGCTCAGAGCTGAGAGCAGTTGAGGGTGAGTGAGGAAGCACACAGCTGCCGCCCAGGCAGGCTTCCCAGGGTGGGGAGGGCTCCGAGCGCCAGGCCCAGCCACGGGAAAGAGGCCCCTTTCCCCTCCCCAGTCGTGCAGCTGCGGCACCCAGGCCACTGAACTGCCAAGGCATGGCCTTGCCCACGGGGAGAAATGTCAGACTCAGGGTTCATGTTGTACCAACACACAGCCCAGAGCAGGTCCCCAGCCCCTGCTGTAGGGGGAGGCCCAGAGGAATGAGGCAAAAATCCCAGACCTGCCTCCCTCTGGCTATGTGACTTCAGGCAAGTGACTCAACCTCTCTGAGCCGGTTTTCTTATCTGTAAAAATGGGGGACAGTAATGACTCTCTCTTGGGGGTGCAGGGTTAGGACTTGGCACATAGCAAAGCCCAGGACCCTGAGGCCTACCATGGCTAGGGGTGGGAGGTTGACTGGGTAGAGTGGTACAGGGCCCCCAGCAGTCCCTTGCATACTTCAAGGCCACCGCTAAGGACTTCTTGGCAGGCTGAGGGTGGGAGAGGCGGTGCCTATGAAACCACTGACCCCATGCTGGAAAGGCACAAAGAGGTCATTTTACAGATGGGAGGACAGACTTACTGCGGGGGATGGGAGGGTGGTAGGAATGACCTACACCCCATCCCCTGCTGTGAGTCAGGGCAGAGTCAAGAGGAATCTAGCAGCACTGCCCCCTGGGGAGGCTGTGGTGCCCACCTGGCTGAGACCTGGGCAAAGCAGCCTCAGGCCCCAGATGATAAAAATAACCAGCACACTTCAATAACCACCTGGTGCTTCACATACACTGGCTCTAAGCCCAGCAACAACCCAGCGAGGTGGCTATCAACATTCTCTACAGATAAGAATGAGGCACTGAGAGGCCGACTTGCCCAAGGGCACTTGCTTATAATGGCAGAGACAGGCCTTTAGACCCAGGGCTTCCTGGCGACTGGGCATTCTCTGGGAGAATGGGGACAGGTCCCCCTCCCCCCAGCCCCCCAATTCAGGAACCTTCACACACAACCCCAGGAAGCCGGTGTCTCCTCTCCCAGTTGGCCCCCGGGCTATGTGGCCAGCCCCTCTGCATCCTTGTCCTTGTCCCCAGACTCTGACCAAGTCAGGCCACACTGGTGGCAGAGCTGGCCCAATCATATCTGTTCAGGCTCCCTGTCCCCTGGGACACCGTCAAGGCAAGAGAAGTGGTCCAGGGGCCGTGAGGCTGTTAGAGAAGCTCCAAGGTGAAATCCCTGTGCCCCCACCACCTGGGGCCCAGCTTCCTGGGCTGGGGGAATGAGGAAGGAGTAAACCAAGCCAGAAGGAAGGCCCTTACCTAGCTGAAGCCTCCCCCTCCAGGAAAGGGGAACACTGGGCTCACAGCTGCCCTGACTAAGGCACAGACAGGCCTCAAGTGCCCCCAGGCTCCCATCTCAGGGAGACTCTTAGGAGAGGGCAGGGTCTCACAACACCGCAGCCCCAGCCCCAGCCCCAGCCCCAGCCCCAGCCACAGCCGCAGACCCCGAGGCCACCTCAAGCCACAGACAGGCAGAGGGAGGGGCTCTGTTGCAAGACTTCTGTCCAGATGCGTAAGCAAAGGCTGGACAGGCTGAAAAGGAGAAATGAGGCAGGGAGGCTAGGGGAGGCTGTGACCAGTGTCCCCGTCTGTCCTCCCGTGCCTCACTGCCTTGCCCACTGCTGGCAGTGGGAGATGGCTTTAACTAGGGATGAGGCCCAAACTCAGCCCTGCCAGGATCAGACCCAGGAGCTGGGGGAGCGGGGTCACACTGGCTTTATACCTACCAATTCCCCACCCAATTCCTTCCCCACACTGAACATGGAGCAGAGGTCAGGAGGGGGACCTGGTTTCTAAAACAGCCACGGGAGGCAGAGTCCTGGCTGGGCCTGGCGGCCACTCAGCCCCACCACCTACACGTCCTGTCCTTGCCCCAGTGGGCTCAGTCCGAGGGGCCTTGGCACGCCTGACAGTCCTTCATGTCCTCAGAATAGTGCTCTATCTGGATGGTCATCGTGTGAAAGTGGAACTTCCCCTGGAGCCGAGCACTGGCCGCCTTCAGCACAGCCTGGGCATCTGCATTTTGAGCTGGGAACCGGAAGGAGACACCAGGGAAGGCACCAGAGAATGGTTCGCTCACTCTTGGTCCCTCAGAAGCCATCAGGAGCCCAAGTCAAACCCTCCTCCCGCAGAGCAGGAGAGGGAACCATGGAGGTCAAGAAACCCCCAGATTCCACTCCCGCTCCAGGCAGCCCTCCAGCACCACAGCTGCTGAAATCCTGGAGAAGCAGGACAAGCACTGCCCTGAGGCTAGGGATCTGCCTTCCTCAGCTGGCCACTTCACTTTGTAGCCAGCGTAAAAGCTTGGGCAAGTGACTTGACCACCCCCACCCGTGGCCTCAGTTTCTTCATCTATCAGTGGGATTGTGATGGTCGAATGAGATCATTCATGTAAAGGACTCAGCAGGGAGCCAACTCCCTCACCCCGCCCCGAGTGCCCCAGCCACTCACCGATGGCCATGTGGACAGACAGCACGGGCTGGGTCACGGTCAGTGCCCAGATATGCAGGCTGTGCAAGGCTTCCACCCCCTCCACCGACAGCAGCAGATCCCGCACGGCCGTGAAGTCCACGCCCTTGGGGGTCCCTAAGGACAACAGGGATGGGGGCTGAAAGGAAACTGCCTCTCCCACCCATCCCCAGCTGAGCTGAGCTGAGCTGATGGTGCCCGCACCACCCCAGCCCTCCATCCTGTCACCTTCCCACTGCACACTGCCTGAAATGATCTTATTTGCTAATTTGTCATCAGTCTCCCGCTCTCCAGCGGACATTCCCTGAGAGCAGGGCAGCCAGTTTTGCTTACCACTGTTTCCCTGGGCAGTGCCTGGCCTGTCATAGGTGCTCAAGAGCTAGTTTTTGAATGGAAGGAAGAAAAGAAGGAAAGAAAGAAGGGAACCTGGGGATCCCTGCACCCATGTGGAGTATAATGATTATAATGATTTATAATTATCCTCACCACTCTTAATTGGGCCTGTCAGATTTTTGGAGAACAAAGCTCAGACCTGCAGCTGATGTTCCTGCTGATCCAAGACTCACCCTAATCAGAGAATGAGACTCCGAGCACAAGAAAGCCCAGGTGAATGAATGCTGTAATTCGGGGCAGAAAATTCTCCACTACTGAGCAACTCCTTCAAGTGTCCTCTCAAGGCAGGGCCGCGGTCCCTGAACTGTCTTAGACCAGGTCTGAGCTTGGAGGGGATTCGATTCAGCTGCCTTGTCCAAGACTGACTGTCCCTGACTGAGCCACCCCACCGTGCAATGGGAAGCATAATCCTCCTGCCCTCCTCCTGCCTGCGGGAAGACGAGGGGAGGCTGAGGGGTGTGTAGGGAAGGGCTGGAGCTCCAGGTGCTACAGACATCACCCAGAAGCCACCGGACTAAGTTGAGGATGATTAGAGCTGGAGGCCCGGAGCAGAAAGGGAGTCCCAAGCCTGGGTTACCCTCCATGAGCACCAGGAGCACATCTCTCAGGATGGTCAACGTCGTCCCCAGGACCAGGATGGAAAAGAGGAAGGTGCAGATGGGGTCGACAAACTTGTACTCTGGCTATAGGAAAAGAGGAAGGCAGAGCCAGGGTTCACCACCCACCACCTCAGCCTCCCTTTGCCCTTCCCACCCAGCACTGTGTCGGGGAGGGGCTCTTTCTGCAGGGTGGTCCTGCCCCCCGGTTCTCCACCCTTTATTCCTGAAGAGGACGTAGGGCAGGCCAGAGCTTAGGATAAGGCACTGTCCCTTCCCACCCCTCCCTGCCCAAGGTGCTGAGACATGACAGAGATGAAGGGAACCTTAAATGCCATCTGGTTCAATATCCCCACGTTATAGATGGGGAAATTGAGACTCAAGAAGAAGTGACTCACTCAACATCACGTGGCTAGCATGGGGAGGAGGCAAACTTCAAACTCAGGCCTGACTCCAATGCCCCACTCTTTCACCTACACCACGCTGCCTCTACGTGAGGCACACACACAGGGCTTCAGCACCACACTGCCTGGGGTTTGAATGTGACTCCACAACTTTCCAGCTGTGCCATGCCCAGCAAGTCATTGAGCTTTTCTGAGGTGCACAAAATGTTCACCAGTACCTACCCTTCTGGGCTGCTGTGAAAACTAGAAGTGCTAATACTTGGTAGGTGTTACTTCTCTCTCCCTACTCTTTTGCCCAGAGCTGGGAGGGGGCTAAAATGTGGGAGGGGCCCTGTGCAGAGAAGAGCCCCCAGATGATCTACACTCCCCTGTTCCCTGGCCCACCCACCCCACTGCCCCCAGCTCTGACCTTGAAATATAAAATATAGGCTGCCACCAGGATGCCCAAGCTCTGCAGAAGGTCCCCAATCACATGGATAAAGGCAGCTCGGACACTGGGGTTCTCCTGCTGCTGGCTGGTGTCGTGGCTATGACCGTGGCTGTGCCCATGGCCAGACTGATGAAGGGTCAGCCCCATTCTATGGAAGCAGAAACAAAGCCAGGTGGTTCCTTTTTGGCAGATAGAGGGTTCAATTTAGCCAGAGGCCACCTGTCTGGTGTGACCTCTTCATGAAGCCCAAATCCCCCCCCCCCCCCCC